>JANHFX010005908.1:24261-34311 GCA_027560015.1 Chloroceryle amazona | reverse complement strand
AATTTGTTCCCCTGCAGGGTTGTCCAGGGCTGTCCCAGGCTGCCCAGGGCAGGGGTGGAGTCCCTGTGACCCCTGGATGGTTGGGGTTTGGTGTGCAGGGGTCCAGCTGTTCTTTTACAAGAAAAAAGAAGAAAAAAAGGAAAAAAAAATGAGGTCAGTGCCTGCCCCAGCCATGCTGAGAGCCCAGAGGGCTCATGGTGCTACAGCTTCAGCTCTTCAAATAGCTACTCGAGGACAAATTCTCATCTCACATCTGTCAATCCCTTTCAGCAATGCTGGGGACCCTGGGCAGGGGTGGGATGGTGGACACCCCTTCCCAGGAGCTGCTGGCTGCAGCTGGGCTGGCTGCTCTGACCTCCCTGGGGATGCCTTTGCTTCCTCTCCCACGAGGGAAATGGCCACGTGAGGGAATACCTGAAATGGCCCCAAAATCAAGCGTGTGAGAAGAGCTGAAAGAGCCGGGCACGACCTGTGCCACTATCCGGTGTTTCTCCTGACCCTGCTCACAGCAGGGGAGCAGGGCTATTTTAATTATTATTATTTGGCTTTAATTCATCAAGAAAAAGTGCTGTGGTTGTTTGCGGCGTGTTGCATGGGAAGGTAGGTAGATGGTCTCTAAATTATACCTTGATCTGGCAAAAAAGAGGCACCGCTCCAGCTGCAAAGTGAAGGTTGATGGGGAGGGTGTAATTAAAAGGGTATTTTGTACAGCAGCCATGGGCTGAACCTAGGACAGGGTTTAATGTGCAGCACATCTCGTGGGCTCGGGGATAATTATCTTGTCTCCAAGCCTGGCTCTGGGAGGTGGGGAGCAGGGCAGTAACTTCATCTGGCTGATGCTGGAAAGCATCTTGTTGAAAAGTGTCAGGGATCAAGGTGCTGCCTCCCCTCAGGCTGGGAGGTTGTGGGGTATTTTACCTGGGGGGGAACCCAAGTGATTGGGAGCCCCAGTGGTCTCGGGGGTCTGCTGTGATGGGTGGGAATGTTTTTACAAGTGTGAAGGGGAATAAAATTATAAGTGAAGCTGAATAAGGTGAAAACTTGAATGGGTGACAATAGAATGAATGCTGAACACTGGTGAACCCGATGGGAACGTGCTTTATTCCTAGGACCCCGAACACCACCAGATGTGAGTTGCAGCTGAATGTTTGGGGGTTTATTCCTGGTCCTGTGAGCTTCTCCTGCAGCCCAGGGAGGCAAAGGATGATGGCAATGCATCCCCCCTTCCCCAGCTGCAGGACAGTCTGCCTCTTTTGGAGGAAAACTGATGATTTGGACAAATATCAGGGACGTGTCTTCTCTGGTTGCTGGTTTCCCACAGGGTTAAGTTGTGTGTCTCTTGAAGGCTTAATATTTTCTAATTGTTTTCTTTCCCTTCTAGGAACCTCGGAAAATCCGGACTGAGAGTCTCATGCCTCGGGCTGGGTGAGTAACCTCTGTGGCCTCTGCACTTAGTGCAGCCACAGCTGCTCCTGGATTTTGGTGCAGAAAGTGTTTTCTTGGAGCCCCAGCCTGTGCTCGGGCTGCCAGCAGCTGCTGGAGCCCTGATGGGTGTTATCGATGGCTCTGGCACCAGCCGAGGTGCTTGCCCACGGTGGGAGCTGATGCTTTCTACTCATAGCACCTGGGTGGAGCTGAACATGGGTTTATGGCATAAAATCCTTCTCATAGGACCCGATTCCTGTGCAGGGCAGCTTGCAGAGACACGTCTGAGAGCCCCCAAGACCTTTAGGTGTCCAACCTCCAGTCTCAGGGCATCTGTGGGCAGATTCTTGTTTTTATTTTACCCAGTGTGTGTACCACCTTGTCTCTGTTCCGTGCTGCTTTGAAACCTGAAGAATACCTTATCAATATTTTATCTTATCAATATTTTATCTAAAAGAGCCTCTATAAGCACTGCAGCACATTCCTGCTGGCGGTTCCTGCGGCGCTGGTACGTCGCCGCTGGCGAGAACGTGTGTGCTGGGCTGGACACGGGCTCCTCGGGGCTCCACTGGTGTGAGCAAGCTCTTTGGCCACTGAACTGCTCACGTGAAGAATGCTTAAAAGTATGTATATATTTAAAAATAATAATCTGGAAATGCTGTAGAAAGGAGGAGGCTGCTGCTCTCACCGTGAGCACCTCCCCATAGTGCAGGGCTGGGGCATCGGGAGGGTGAAGCCCCTGGGGATGTGCAGAAACCCCCCAGGGAGGGATTCTCTGCTCTGCCAGGGCCCTTCCAGCCTCATGCTAAAGGGGGGTCCCTGTTCCCCTGGGGGTCAGAGGTGCTGGCGCATCGGTAGGAAAGCGCTTGGGTGGGCTGGGCTCTCGTGCTGCTGCCTCAGGGGTGGGCAGGAGTGGGCAAGGAGTGGGCTCTGCCTGCACTTGGTGCCTGCTGTGGTTATGGGCATCCCCTTCCAGCTTCCTACTCCATCCCTCCTGGTGCTGGGTTTGCTCACAGGGCAGGTGCCCGAGGGTTGAGCTCATTTTTTCCGACACGCTTTGAGATTTGATTTTCAAATAGTGTGAGATGTGAAAGTCACCCTGGATCACAAGTCATATAAATAAGGCCTATTCTGCCAAGAAGAGCTCTTCTGGTTAAAATAGATCCAGGCTTTGAAAGGAGTTGTCGTCTTAGCTGTGCAGAGATTTTTATTTATCATCCTTACAGTTTCACAAGAAAACTGATGTTGTGGTGGTGGAGGAAAGTGATGAGAAGGATGCAGAAGTGGGGGGGTGGGGAATAAACAACAAAAAAACCCAAAAAACCCACCCCAAACCCCAAAGGTTTTGCAGAGTTTTTCTTTAATTTCAAGCATGTGGAGCTGCAGCAGCATCTAAATGTACAGAGCCTTTGTGAGTGCAGCTGCGTGGGCTAAGTGGGGGCTGAGGAGGGAGCGAGTGGCTGCTGTGGGCAAGGGCAGGGCTGGGGGATCGCTGCCGAGCGTCGCTTTGGAGCTGCTGGGCATTGCAGACTGTTCTAGGAGCCCTGCAGCAGCTGGGGGAGGAAAACTGGGAAGAGGGAAATTCAGGTGCTGCCTGTGGTGGTTTGACCTTGGCTGGGCACCAGGTGCCCACCCAGCTGCTCTATCACTCAGCCCTCTCCTCCTCTCAGCTGGACCAGGGGTAGAAAATAAGGTGAAACTCAGGGGCTAAGACAAAAAGCAGTTTAATGAAAAGCAAAGCAAGGCATGGAAGCAAAGAAAACCCAAAGGTTTATTCTCTCCTTCCCATCAGCAGGTGCTGTCTGGCCCCTTTTCAGGAAGAAGGGCTCCACATGGGGGACAAGCTGATTGCTCCCTTTATTTTGTGCCTCCCCTTTTCTAGCTGTTATTGTTCATCTGATGTCACATGGTATGGAATGTCCCTTTGGTCAGTCTGGGTCAGCTGTCCCAGCCATGTCCCTTCTCAAGATCTTGTCCTCCCCATCCCACTGTGAGGGGAATGGTGGAAAACCAGGTGCTGTGCAAACCCTGCCCGGGATGCTGCCACAACACAGGGGTGTTCCCAGCACCTTTCCAGCTCCCAGTGCAAAGCACAGCACTGGGAGGCCTCTGCTGTGGGGAGAATTGATTCCAGTTCAGTCAGACCCAACACAGCACCTTCTGTTGAACGTGCAGGAGCTGCTTCTGCAGCACAGCTCGTCCTCCCCTCCCACCACAGGTCCATCAGGCGTCTGCTTCCAGTGCTGGTTTACAGGACTGTTCTAAATAGCTTCTCTTTTGTGGTTCCCCAGAAGATAAATTGTGTTTCCTTAAACTCTCTGCAGCATGAAAACCTCATTTAAGCTTTATGAAAGTTTCTGAAGGCTCAGCAATCTCCCTGAAAAGCCTTCCAAAAATCTCAGCCAGGTGGGAGTGTGCTCTGTGTCCTGCCCTATGAAAAAGTAACTGGAGGAAAATGTGAAGCGGGACAGGAATCAAAGGCAGGCAGAGCTGAGGCACAGCCTAATTGTGTCCTGCTTCTCCCTGCTCACTCTAATTAATTAATTTGCTGGGTGTTGCTGGCAGGGCAAGAGATGTTGAGCGAGTGCCCAGGTCAGATGCTTTAGCAGCGTGTTTCACACGTGAGGATGCCTGGGGAGGGTGGCTACGCATCCTTCCCGGGTTGATGAACCTCCCACCGCAGCTGGGACTTCTTGGCTGGGCTGAGCTCCCCCAGGGCTGCTCCTGACCAGGCTGGGCTTTCACCTCCTCCTCGGAGCAGGACAAGGCCAGGTGAGGCTTTTGCTGAGGAGTCTTAAGAGCGTAACCCCGGGCAGAGGTAGGGGCTGGCGCTCGGCGCGCCGTGATGCTGGCTCTGAAACAGGATTGTGATGCAGGGGTGGGGGGTGGAAATAAGGTCATGTTTGTCTTGTAGTCAAATCAGAGCAAATTCTGCCTGTGGAGGCTGCCTGTTGATTTTTAGAAAATGTTGAGACAGCTCCAGCAAGGTGATTAGCCCAGACTCCAAGGAAACGAGCAGCAGGATCAAACCAGCCCTCCCAAAGCTGAAAATCTAATTCAACACACACAAGAACAGAAGAGACCCTCCCAAAGGAGCCGTCGCTGCAGCCAGGGGTGGGATGCACCTTGTGTTCACCAGCAGGTCCACAGATGGATGCTTTGTGGGCAGAAAGGGGTTGGCTGCTGCCGCTGCCCCTTGGTGTGGTGCTCTGGGGGAAACCTTTTGTGAGCCCAGCCCCGAAGGTCTGCTGGTCCAGGAGGGTGGCAAAAGGGCCAGTGTGTGCCCAGGCACTTGCTGTGTGCAGGGCTGAGCGTTTGCCGCTTGCTCCAGTGCCAGAGCAGCCCCACGTGCCAGGTCTCCATGTGGCACCATCCTTGCCAGGAACAAGCCAGGGATAAAATTGTACTGGCAGGAGGTGACGCTTCGGCTTCCAGCCAGGAACCCCTTTTGTTTAATCTTCCCCGCAGAGGTGACACATCTGCTGGCAATGACATTATCATGTGGTGGATTCTGCATCAGCAAGTAACTCACTAATAATCACACCTTGCTAGGCTCTGGCATGTGATGGAAACTGAACCAAACCTGGGTTTAATACAGAAATTCCTCTGAAGGTGAGGATACCCAGCTGGGAAATCACTTTCCAATGTGAAGGAACAACAGGATGGGTCTGTCTGCCAATGCCACCCTGGGTTGTGGATGTTTCTCGATGGTGAAAAAAGAGAAGCCAATGACTAGAAAAGGACAAACGTAATGACTTGGAAAAACAAATCCTTCTCTAGTATATTTTCCTTCCAAAATACTCCCTTTGGCTGAGGTTGTGAATCATCCTCTGTTGTTTGAAATGCCGAGTGCACCTTGTGCTTTCTGGAGTGATGTTTTTACTGGGAGCTGAGCTGCAGCCCTGGCAGCTGCTCTGCCTGTGGGCACCCACCACCCCACCCCAACTCTCTGAGGGTGGCCCCAGGAGGTGGATTTCCTTGCTGGCTTCTCTGCTCCTGGCTCTGGCTGGGACACTTGCAGAGCATCTTGCTTTTCCAGCTGAAGCTTTAGAGATCACCTTGCTGAGCAAAAACTCCTCTTCCTGGCTGGCTTTTGCAATGACCAAAGGGGAAAAAAAATTACCTTGAGAGTTCCTTCCACCTCAGGATGCTTGTAGTCCAGGGGTCCCAGACCTTTCAGGTCTCCCACCTAAGGCTCTTGGAGTTCAATGTGGGGACAGGCAGATCCAAGGCAGGTATTCCCAGAACTGCAGAGATCTAATTAAAGTGATAAATCACCTCATGAGGCTTTGTGGGCTCTCGGGCTGCTCTGTGCCCAACACTTGAGCATTTTCTTTCTCCCTGGTGCTGGGTTTGTGTCATAAGGTTGTAGTCACCTAAGTTCAAGTGAGGATGGACAGTCCACAGCTTGTGTAAATAATTCTGGTTCTTTTTACCTGTGCTGGGGACCTGTGTGCATTTGAAAGAAGAAAAAAAAAATCCCATATTCATTTTGGGATAAACAGGCTCAACTCCTTCTTCAGCAGAAGTGCATTTTAATGTAGTCCTGTAAAAATAACTCTTCTGAAGCTTTAACATGGAAATTTGGCTTCGTTTAGATTTGGTTTTTGTTGTTTATTTTTTTTTCCATCTGCATAAAGAAGCTTAATGATAAACTGAATCCTATTTTTATCTTTATTGTGTTGTTTTACTCCAACAGTTAGAGAAAGGTGGAGCAGGGCCAGGCGAGGGGGAGCTCTGGGCTGGGTGGGTGCTGCTGTCACCTGATTATTGCCCTTAGAGTGAGCAGAAGCAAGTGGAAAAATAGAAATTTATGTGTTGTTCGCTCCTTTTGTTGTTTTGGTAAGGCTGTGCTGTGCATTTCTGATCTGGGAGCAGCTGACTTGCAGGGCTGGGGTTATTCTGTGGGGAAACCAAGAGTTTCGGTTCGGCCGCGCAGTGAACGCGCCTCTTGAAAAATACCTTTGTACTCCAAGAAACGTGATGTGTTTAAAAACCAAACCACGAATGAGTTCAGCTTGACCTTTTTTGAGGGGAAGGGAGTAAGATACTCCCCCCAGAGCCGACTCCTCTGGCTCTGTCTGGAAGCAGGGGCTGATCAAAGCAGGCAGGCTCTGCTGGCTGACTGCTGCCAGGGGTTCACCTCGCGGTGAGCCAGCCGCTCCGGTTTTGAGGAGGATGTGGGTGCACTTGGGCATCTGCTGCACCAGGCTCTCTGCAAGGGTGAGCAGGCAGGGAAGTTTCACTTCTTTTCCCCCTTAGAGCATCAGCTCTCAGCCTGTCCCTGCGCTCTCTTCTCCATCTCGCCCAAATGGCGCTGACTCTTCCAGCTCAGAGCTTGCCCCCTTCTGCTTTCCTCACAGAGGGACAATAGAATTTTAAATCCCAGGGAGTTTTTCCCTGAGCCACGTCAGCTTTGACCTATCCATTAAGTGCTGTGTAATTTTACACGTCCCTGGCCTGTAGATCTCAAAGCACGGGGAAAAGTCGAGCTGCAGACCCAAGTGCCATCGTGGCCAGCTGGCCCGTGGTGTCCCAGCCCCTCGCGTGCGTCTCGGCAGCAGTTCCCGGGGCAGTGCTTCCCTTGGGGTGTTCTGTAAGGTCGGATAAGTAGGGCAGGAGCTCTGGCTGCCAGGGTGAGCGTGCTCCTGAGCAGGGTCCCAGCTGGGACCTGGCACTTCCCCAGCTCGCTGCTGTCTCCTGCTTCCAGGGGGTCAGGAGGGATGTATTGCTAATATATAGCTACACACACCTCAGATATATCCTGGAAATGATATTCCTGTAGCTTAGGAAAACCCAGTTACATCCACATGCTCTTTCCATTCTGTTTTTTGGGTTTTTTTTTTTGAAGCAGTGGTCATAAAGAAATAATGCCCCAAGTTTTTCCTAAGAACAGACCAGAGTCTGCAACTGAATCTAAACTGCAGCTTCTTTCTGAGGGAAAGCAGCTGCTCCCCAGCTGTGCTGGTGTCAGGCACTGGCTCTACAGAGATGTTCCTGAGACAAGTCACTGAGTTTTAAATGCTTCATGTCGATAGAAACACTTTTTCCCCTCCTTCCCTGTCTCTAATTTTGACTTGTATGATGCTAAATGCTGAAGCACAAATTGAGGAAGAGTTTCATTCCCCAAATGACAGGTTTTGGCAGCAGCAGCATCATTTTTTTTTCTTTTTTTTTTCTTTTTTTTTCATTTGTCAAATTGAAGCTTTGGAAAACAAACTTGATTTTTGCAAAGAGCCTCAGATTTCTGTAAAACTGTCTCTTGGCAGCACAGCATCCTACCAGCCTTCCCAGAGTGGTTTGTGTGCCAGTCTGGGGTCCCCACACCCAGCCCTGCGGGGAGGGGGGGCTCTGGTGCCTGCCCCATCCTACGCAGCAGCCTCTGAGCCAGTTAACCCCATTTTAAACCTGTTTAATCCCAGGGAACCCGACTTTTGGTGGAGTGAATGATTTGTCTGCAGAACCCTCTTGTAGTAACGGATGGTTTTGTTCTTTCTAGGGACATGGGTGACTTTTGGAGGTCAAATCTCAGACGAGGTGAGTAATGCTTGGTGTAAGTACACTGCACGATGGAAAAAGCAATAGGAGATATTTTTAAATGAAACCATGGCTACCGAAATCAGAGGAGCCTGTTTCTGTACGAGGAGATGGCAGAGAGTTACTCTGCAAAGCAATACAATCCCTGAGCTTCTGCCACAGGAAAAAAAAAACCCTTAATGAATCTGACATTTCCGGGAATCAACTTTACTGAAAGCCTCATCTTAAAGTGATTTTCTTTTTCATGCTGTTTGAGGTGATATTTCCTCCTTACCATCAGCAGCAGTACCCTTCCTGGAGCAGAAACTGGATGTTATTTTTGCATCGTGCGTGTAATCGGCACCAGTCGTAGATACAGGCAGGGGCTTTGCTTACAAGGAGCTGCCTGATGATTTTGATTTTATTTTTTTTTAACATAATAAAATGAAACAAAGGAAAATGAAGCCTGGGTTTGCTGCGCACTCTTGCCCGTAGCAGATGGCTCTTAATCTGGGTTAATAATCCCCCTGAGTGCTGGGCAGCACGTGGGTTGTCCCCTGTCTCAGGTACGCTGCAGATGTCGGGCATCAAAAGGAGAGCAACCTCCCGGCTGCCTTCCCTCTCGTACATGACAGAAACCCCAAAATAACTTTGGCAGAAGGAAACCAGCCCAGGAGTCTGAGCTCAAAGGAGTTTTTTGCCTTTTTTATGAAATCACTTGATCTTTGGTGGTATTTCTTCTGCTGATGGCAGATCACAGAGTTCATTCCTGTTTCTTGGTGTTGCGGGCTGAAGTGAGACAATTTGCTCCATCTCTGGAGGTGTTCAAGGCCAGGTTGGATGGGGCTTGAGCAACCTGCTCTGGGGGAAGGTGTCCCTGCTCATGGCAGGGGGCTTGGAACAAGTTGACCTTTAAGGTCCCTTTCAGCTCAAAGCTCTGACTCGATGTCTTGTTCCAGTTATAAATGTTCTCCCTGGCTCTCCTGTCTTCCTCTTCTAGAAGAAGGCCAAGTGTTCATGCATGGAACGAGAGGATGGAGACACAGCCCTGTCCTTGAGGGATGCCCACCCCAGGGATGTTGGCCTTATCTGGGTGCCATGGCTGAGTGCCAGCCTGTCCTGAGCTGCTAAGCACCTCTAGGGAGCAGTGGGACTCCTGGGGCTCTGATGAGAGTCACATGAAGTGACCTTCAGGTGTTTACATACCCCACGAGGTCTGCTGGAGAGCTCCTGGACAGCCTGTTGGGTAGCCAGAAAAGAGAATTAATCCCTTACCATGGAAATATCCTTTTTGTATTAAACGCCTTAGATTTGCTGAGTATCTTCTCTAACCCCATCAAATTCTTGGCTGCTTTCCTGTTAGCAAGTTCCTATGAGAAGAGATTAAATCCTCCCAGGATGAGTCAAAGGGGAGTTGATGTAAATCCATGGTTTTGTGCCAGCACGTGAACCCCGGGGTGCCCTGCCAAAGGCTCTCTCCCCCCCTGGCAGGGGTTGCCAACATCCCTCCCAGCCCTGCTGAAACCCCTTTGCTGCACCTTCAGGGGTTTTTCCCCGTGCTGGCCACTTGGGATGTGCTCTGCCACCCCTCACCTCTCCATCTCTGCTTCCCCAAGGTGGCCGAGCAGCTGATGACCATCGCCTACGAGAGCGGCGTCAACCTGTTCGACACGGCCGAGGTGTACGCGGCTGGCAAGTGAGTGTCCAGTGTCCTGCTCCACTTCCCTGGGGTCCCCTTGGCTGGCTCTGTTCCCCCCTGTGTCACAGGCACTCATGATGGAGAGGGCTCCAGAGGTGCTTGGGAATCCCCCTTCTCTCTGGGATGGGAAAACCTGGGTATTTGGAGGACTCTTTTAGGAAAGAAAAAGAAAAATAAGAAAAAAAAATTGACAAAATTAATCCCAAATCTCTTGTGCCTGGCTGAAGATCGAGATCTGTCACTTGTGCCCCTTGCTGTTGACACAGGGAGAAAAATATCCTGAATAAATGAAAAGTCAGAGCACATCTTAATGGTGATGGGGGGGTCTGTGGCAGTGACAGCTCCCAGCGTGGGTTCCGCTCTGGCTGCAGCAGGGCTCACGCTCTTCCTGTCGCTGCAGAACTGGGGGG
>JANHFX010005907.1:0-16970 GCA_027560015.1 Chloroceryle amazona | reverse complement strand
TATAAATCAGGCTAGGAAGGAAAAAAAAAAAAAAAAAAAGAAAAGAAAAAAATATTATTTTAATATTCCTTGATATTTTATATAGCACCTGGAGCCAATGTAAGCAATTTAGTCAGATATTATATATTAAAAAAGCTTACCTGATTTACTGCCAGGCTAAATAATATAAACCAAAGCTTTACATTAGCTATATAGTGATTAAAAAAAAGTTACAGGCTGGTATCAGTACTTTATTACTGCATAATTGAGATGAATTTCCTTAGATTCAAGACACTGTATCAGCAGAGCATTTGTCCTCTTATTTTAAGGTGTATTTAGTGATGACACCTCCTGTAACAAAACTCAGAATTTTCATCTTTAGTGTCTCTCTGCTCTGCTTCCTTTCACCCAACGGCTGGTGATCCTCACAGACATCCCCACAACAGGGCTGCAGATTTCTGGCCCCAGCAGAAGAAAAGTTGGAAAGGAGGGGGAGAAAAAAATGCAATCCATCCATCTTGGCTGCCTTGAAACATGTATAGTTGAGGGGAGCTGCCAAGGGGAAGCCATTTCCATACGCTCTCCTTGTCAGAAGAGTAAGCAGCCTGAAAAAGTTGGATGTGCACAGTTAGGGGAAGCTGACCCGGGCAGCCTTGATTTACATAGCGCACACTTGGGACCTGCTCATTACTACAACATCCCCCTAATCATCACCTCTGCATGATGGGCACAGGGATGTGAATATGCCTCAGGATTCCCAGTGCTTCATTTTCCCAGCAGCACCCAGCCTTTTGCAGTTATTGTGATATGACAGATGCACATATCATTGAAAGCAGGTCTTGCATGGCATTACACAATGTAAATCAATAATGTGAAAATACAGCCGTTAACACAATGTACAGTTTTGCCTATTACTACAATGCCCTGCTTGTTCCAAAGGAAAAGCAATTTTATGCTCCACTGAAGCATGGTTTGCTTAGCCTTCAACTAGTGGCAAATGCCAGATACTGCAAAATGTTACTGTTACACAAGCAGTGTCCTGGATTTATTTATATGTATCCATGCAAAGACTAATTTCAAGGAGGACTAGGACTGGAGTCTGTCTGAATAAGGGGCTGAACTGCTCTGACCCTGCATTTCCAGCTCTGCTGCCTCTTGGCACCCAGGCCCTGATCCAGCAAAGCTGCACAATCCCATGCAACTCAACTGCTTTTGGATTTAATTTAGATTAAATTTCTTGCAGGTTTTAGGGTTTCCTAGCAACCAGTGACACCTCTCAATCCAAAAGTCAGACCAGGATAGTTGCCTGCTCTATACATGCCCCATGTATACAGGTCCTAGGTGCTTGGCTCACACGCTGCTCACGTTGGTTTCCTCTTACCTCCACTGATCTCCATCATACTCCTTTCCTTGGATATAAAGCTCGATTGCCTCCCTGCTTGGCAAGAAAGTCAGCATTTCTTGGGCACTTCTTATCTTTGTTGGCTGAGATTTGTGGAAACTGTAGCATGAAGCCACCGAACGCATGATTATCTATATGGGTCTCATCAGCTGCTTCTGCCACTGTCAAGCCTAGCAGAAGTTAATTCCTTTTAGCTGAAGACACAAAAGGAAAAGCTTTAACAACAAAATGAGAGATCTACTGGGGTTACTTGGGTAGCAGGGAAGAGAAGCAAGGCTGCTATGTAAAGGTAATCCCCCGTGACCCTCTCTGAAGGCAGAGGTTGCTCAATGTTCACTTCTGAGCAAGGAAGCCTTGATCTGTTTGACCTGGAGTAGGAACAAAGATAGCAGAAAAACATGTTGTTGAGGTGGGAAAGCCATAATTCCTGAGTTTACCAGCTCATCATAAGGGAGTGTGAAAGGGCACTACCACTTATTCTCAGTCTGTGCAGCCATCCTCGGGTATGAAAACTGCCACGTGCTCATCTTGAGCCAGGGATATTGATTTTCCCACTGTGCTCGAGTGTGGCCACAGTGATCGCAGGAGAGGGTGAGCAGGTACAAGGCCACAGCTTGCAGCTCACCTTCCCCGTGTTCTGGCAGAATTTGGTTTTGCTGGAAAAAGGCAGATTTGTCAGAGACAAGCTGTTTAGCAGAAATGGATTAATTAACCTGAGAGTGTGGACAAAAAATGTGGAAAATAAAACTGGTGGGAATCCTCATGGGCTCCTGTTTTACCAACTCTCTACAATCCAGGTCTTCTGTGTGGAAGCAGTTGAGCAGCCCTGAGAGAAATTTTCTTGTTCATGTTCATTTTGGGGTAATTTCTGTATCCTGACTAGTCTCTGAGTTGGATGGAAAGTGCATTTCAAACTTTTAAATTATTGCACAGAATAGAAATTCTGGCATTTCTCAGTTCTGTCTTCTCACTAGAAGGTAAAGCTGGGGAAAGATTAAAAGCTCCTGCCAGTTGCACTGGGCTGGCATCCTGACATTACAGGTATGCTTCTTAATGACAGATTAATTAAGAATTGAGGGCTTCACTGGTGACAGAACGACACTGATGCCAATTTCTTTCAGTAAAAGGGTGGCCAAGACTTCACATGCCCATGCTGTGGATGGAGGGGACAGGACATGGAATAGCCCCGCTGTGTACAGAGTGGGGGCAAAGACTCAGCCCCTTTCCTCCTCCCAGCAGCACAGTGTGGGAATAGCTCAAAAATTAGGTCTTTTTTTCATCTGGGGACCTGCTTGGAGGTACCTTTATGGGCAGCCTGGTCTGACCTGCTTAAAGGGTGTGTGGCAAACACAAGAAGGTTTCATCCAAGAGAGATGAAGCGTTGGGATTCATCTCTGGGTTCTTCTAAACATTTTCCTTTTTCTCATTTGGGCTAATGTCAATTTGAAATGCAAATGCATCCCTGAAATGGGAAGTAGGAGCATTTTGTCTTTGAAATGTCCACACAAAATATTTCTGTTTTATTAAAATACATCCTCATTGTTTTTTGTTTTTTTTTTTTCCTTCAGAAACATTTACCATGTTTCATCCAAATTCAAGAGTGTTTTGGTGCCTGTCCCCTTCCTTTTGTCATTGCACATTGCTGGGGGGAAAAAATATCCTTTCCATTGTGCCTCCTTGGTCATCCCCTTTCACCATGCCCTCAGTGTGGGTCGGTCAGCAGCCGCTGCCTCTTGCTTTTCTCCTGCCAGAACCTGTGTTGGCTCCAGCACCCTCTCCAACGCCTCCGAGTGGACCTTGCTCCACCACATCATGAAGGTGCAGGCCATAGCAGTCGTTCCTGAGATTTGGTCCAGGCCATGGTGCAGTACATTGATGCTTCTCAAGAGCCACAGGTTTGCTTGCAGAGGGGAGAGGGAAACCTTCTTCCCTCGAGGCTGAAGCTGCCCCTTCATGCCCAGGGGCTCTCACTCGTGGAGAAGAAGGGAACCGATCCCATTGACTTTAATATTTCTATTATACGACCTAGATTAATTTTGATTTTCTCTTTTGACTCCTTTGTTGCGTTTCTTTCAAGGGTTTTCTGTCACCTCCCTTCTATACTTCAGTGTGCCTGAAAAATTTCTGTCAGGAGTGATTGTGTATGACTTGAAGAAAGTGCAATTTTTAAGACTTGAATTCACTTTAAAATCCCCACTGCTTTCTATTTTTTTTTCTTTTTCCTCCAAATTAACGCATCTCCACACTGAAGCTTCCCCATCTGACAATGCTGTGCATGTTATTACTGCCACAAGACCTTTCCACCACTGGGTTTCTCTCTCTTCCATTTCTTGCTATGAATGAAAGATTTGTAGGGAATTGCTGTGTGTCGAATATTTGCATCATAGCCCAGGATGCTTCGAGTAAGACTTCAGAGAAATGAAAGAAACTTGAGATCAATCCAAAATACTCTGGAGAAAATTCCCTAAAGTCATAGACAAATATTTCCAAACATGAATATTTCCACTCTGGCAATTCTCTTAAATACATTATTGCAACAGACAGCTAGACAGACGGGTAGACACATACGGACGGCTGACATTAGCATGTAGCTTCTGCTGTCACCCGCAGACGGGCTGCGTGGCTGGAATGATGATGTTTCTGTCCTGACTTTTGGGAGTTTCACATATTAGACAGTACTAAGAGAATTTTTAATTGCACTCATTTTACTTTTTTTTTTTTTTTTTTATCAGAAATGAGACAATGTGCACGAACCCCTGTGGTTACTGTAGTCTCAATCAGCTGCCAAATAATATTATAGAAGTTGTGATTGGATTAATGAAAAGCTTGTAACAAAATTATGGTTGTGAGGAAATTATCCTATTGGGGTCTTTAATTTAAACTGGTGGGACAAAATTAGTCCTAAATTAAAGAAAAAAACCTAATTGTCTAGATATTGCTCGGTTGATAAATGCACCAGTAGGATCCCGCTCCCAGAGTGCTGCTCTGCTCTTCATAGGGGTTTTGAGGGGAAAATGCACTTGACAGCCTTGTTCCACTCCCTTTTTGCTTTTTCCAAGGGCGTCCCGGGCTACTGAAGGCTGTGAACTTCTCCTCAGCTCCACTCCTGATGGCACCAAGCCCTGGAGGTCCCAGAGGGAAGGGATGGTTTGGGCCAGCCTAGTGGCACTCCGTGCTTCCTTAGGGATCTCAGCCCCTCAGCTGGGGTGATCCAGCACCCACGTAGGCTTCCAGCACTGGAATATATAGATAAGGTGAGGACTCATTCCTTGTGTCCCATCCAGTGCTTCTCATCGGTGCTTGCAATGGCACACCCTACGCCGTGTTCTCCATTACCTTCTGAATCTTACCCCGTGCCATGGTTTTGGGAACTGGTCTGTTGCCTGAAGGCTGCTGGCCCCTTCCCTCCATGCTGTCCTCTCCCAGCCGCCCCTGCAAACTGGGACCCCTGGCTCATGGCCACTCATCTTTTCAGAGCAAAAAAGGTATTTGAAGCCCTGGGGCCCCCCTGGGTGTGAGAGAGGACAGCTGGGGACGGTGTTTTACAGAAAGAGCTTTTTTAATTCTGCTGGAGTGAAAAACAGCCACAGATCTGTAAATGCAGAGCTATGGCTGTGCCTCATGCTGGGGAAAGGATCTATTAACTGTTAGACTTGATGATCTTAAGGGTCTTTTCCCTTCTAAATGATTCTATGATATTTTTGGGTAACAGAGTTTTGTCTGTGTTTCATTTAGTAGCAAAGCTCAATTTTCCCCATAGCTGGGAAACCTTGTGTTTGCCTTTTAATAACAACTGAGGTGCTGGAGGCAGTGGAGCCTGTGGGACACCGCACACAAGAACCTGGGATGGTTTTCATCACATTTAGTCCTGCTGATCTGGACCTGGTAAGAAGCTTTTGTGGGCCACAGCATTAACTTGCTGCATGCAGCTCCCAGCTGCAAGGGTTTTGGGCAGCGAAAAGTAGGATGTGGCAGGTATTTGGGGCACCAATTGCATCTTATTGGAAAAATCCCCAAAAGTAGGGGTGAGTCCCATCAGGGCTGACAGGAGAAACCCCTCTCCAATGCAGAGGACCTGAAAAGCTGAGCCACTTTGAGACAGGACTCCTGGTGCCTGTAAAGGGTGTTGGTAAGCAAATGTCAATCCCCCTGTACTTAGGGGACAGTTTGAGTCTTTCCTCTGTTTTTGAGGCCCCATTAGATCCCAAAGTTTTGCTGGTGGGTTAGGCTGCATTACTGGATCAATTATCTAAGGAAAAAAAAAGCTCTGTTTCCTTCAGAACACTTTCCTCCCCTTTAAGAAAATGTTTCTCTTGCTTGCCTGTCTCATTGGCCCTCGAGCGGTAAATCCCAGGCAAATAAATCTGTATTTAAAGCAGTAAATTCAGTGCCTTTCCTCTGAGGCTTTATTTTCTCATTTAGTGACCTCTTGTTCCCCATGTCTTTGACACTTCTCCGATGTGCATTAAGCAAATATGCAATCATCCTTTCATTCTCTATCTTTGCTTTCATTATGATTTTTTACACTTCATTACATTTCCCTCTATAATTGCAACTCTTTGTTGTCCCAAAGTTTTATGGCTCTTTCCTCTCTTCTCTCACTTCTTGTGTTTCTTTGTTATTCGCGTTAGCTTTTCTTGACACTGTGTTCCTAGTACATTTTCTAGATGTCAAGCAAACTCTTAGGCCTAAACTCATTTATCTTTGAACACTTTCCATTTCCACTTCAGTGCTCTACCCCAATGAATTCCATCCAGAACTTCCTTTTCTTCTAAAATTGGCTGTGCTGCTTTTATTCAGCGTTCTTCCCTTTTTAGACCTAATTATAAATCCAATTGTTCAGCCCTGAATGCTTCCACGAGCTCCATTCATTTCCGAGCGCGGTTCTGCCATAACTGCCGGGGGAAGTTGCGTGACTGCCCTTTCAAAATCCTAATATGATCTAGATGAGAAAGACCGATGTTATTTCTTACTTAAATTAAACCCTCGCGCAACATCAGGCTGTTAAGTCCCTCCGCTCGGCTCTGCTGTCGCCACATCTCCCTGCCTGAGGAAGAGGATGCTCTGTGGTGACTTCACGGGTTTGTGGGGTCTTTCCCAGCCCCTCGCAGGAGAGCCGCTGGCCATCACCGTGCCTCCCACCAGCGTCAAGTGCAGGGGTCTGTGGTAATCCCACTGTTTCAGCAGCAGCAGTTCCAAGTGGTAAATGGCCATTCCCATAACCATATACCAGAGCTTTCCGTAGCAATTTTTACTGGCTGCTTCAATAATTGGATGTTAATTTGTTAGCAAAAAGTGCCACCCTTACTGACTTAATTTTGAGCATCTTTGGGACAAGTGACCCAAGGAGAAACGCTTGGGACTTTGGCACAGCTCTCCACCTGGGAACTGATGAGCTAGTTTGGCTGAATTTTGGCTCTGCCACTGGGCCGGGACTGGCACCAGGTGTCCAGGTCCATGTGAGGAAAAACCACCTGTGGTTTGTGAAGCTCACCCTGCTCCCAGGCTCTATGTGCAGCCCAGCTGCTCAATCTCAAGGCAAGCCATGACCACTGCTCCACAACCAAATGCCTAACTCAAATCCAGAGACTTACAGAGTCAGACTTCAGGAGCAGATAAATAACATGATGGGTTTCATGTATCTCCAGGTAGGTTTGCAAGTGTTTGCCTTTAGGTAAGTTCAGGTGTTTAGGCTGCTTAGGTAGCTTTGACTGGGTGGAGTGTTCTCAGGAGGGGGACACAGGGGGCTGGGAGCACAGTCTGAAATAGAGAACAAATAGGAGCCCTCCCATGGAAATGTTGGCAGGATCTGCAAAGCTCTCAAATGGGCAAGACAGCGCTCTTCTTTCTTCTCCAAAATTGCCCTTGGAGGGAGGTGATGACAAAGAGAATTGCTCTTGTTCGCTTACTTACTGATTTAACCTGATTTCTTCCTGTTCTTCGAGCATCTGGAAAAAAACATGAGTAACGTGATGACAAAGTTCATCCTTTGCTGAGTCGAAGAGGAGAATGTCAGTGACTCTGCAGACCTGGGGCACTCTGTCATCCTCAGCTAGCACAGGGGTTGCTCTGCTCTGCTCTCTGGGCATTGTTTTCTCTTGAAAGCCTGAGAAAAAGCAAGCACTGCTTCCTGGCCTGTCTTCTTGTGACCTTTCAGGCTGGAGCTCAAGCCGTGTCAGCCAGCCCAGATGATGTATGGTGATGGTCCTGTAGGAACTTGAGCAATACCAGTGCACCCTGAAATGTATGTATAGGCATGGCTGTGTGTGGTGCACTAAGCACTGAGCATTGAGTCCTGTCTGTGGTGCAGGATCACTGGTCTGGCTGCAGACCGATAAACCATTTGGGCTCTACTTCCCACCCGTAAAGCAGTGCGGATATTGATGGGTAAATAGTATGTGTGGTGATACTGCTGTATGATGTTTAAACTGCTGAAGGCTTTAGGATGACTTACAAGTTGCTCTGTGTTTAGCCCAGTGATTCAAGGAGGAGTTGCCCATGTCCAGCTTTGCCAATGCAAAGCAGAACTCTTATGGGTGGAGAGGGGGCAGACACTATCAAGATGCACAAACACTCACATTGGCATGTGTCACTGTGGGTTGGTGGCTTAGGAATAAAGCTCCTTTGGCCTCAGGGGAGCACTATTCTTCTACCTTCTGGTTCACTACATTGGACTTCAGCTCTTTCCAGAGACAGTGGAAGAGGTGTTCAGTCTCTCTAGGCGCCAAACAAAGTCTTACAAATTACCTGCCCTTAAAGCCTGAGCCCTTTTGAAATCCATACATTGATTTGTTAAAAGTTTTGATGTTTTTTTTTAAGAACTTCCTTAAGTGAAGCTGCTTGAAATGGTGGCCTTCACCATGAATTGACAGGTTATGGTATGGCAACTGTCCCCATGGGGTGCAGGGACATGGCTGGGGTATTTAACTTGTGTCTGAAATTTTTATCTTACTTAGCAGATCCATTACTTTTTTGGAAGCTTTAATACGTGTGTGTGTGGTCAGGATATTTTTTCTCCTCTTAAAATACCTGACAGAGAGAGACGGAAAGACATCTTGCAGCAACTTCTCTGTATCAGACCAGTCACAGGAGATGACCTGAAAAAATTAGCTATTGTGTACTATACCACGTAAATAAATATATCTTGCAATTTTTCTAAGCATCTAGAGTTGGCTGTATATGCCGGATGGATGTGACTGGATTATTATAGTCTGTCATTTCAGCATGAATTCAGGCACTATTTTAAGTGAGTATTATTTAATAGGCTGGAAGAAGCCTTTGGAGCTGTTATTATCTCTCATGTAAATGCATGTTAAAGCAATTTGAACAGGCACATCATCTTCCTGATGGACTATATATTGCTCCTGTGCAAAGGCTGAGGGTTTTGTACCGTGCTGCGCCAGAGTTACCTGCCCTCTGGGATGGCAAACAGGAGGAGTGCGGACCCCCAAGGTGGCAAGTGAGGGAGCATCAGGCTGCTGTGAGGACTGGCCAAGCTCCTGCCTGGGCTGTGACCACGGGCTTAAGGATGTAAAGCAAACAGCTTTGCTCGAGAGGACCAAGGTAAATAAGTTTAACAAACTTTAAAGATGGTATCAGCAAATCTGCATGGACTGGCCATATCAGTCTCTTCATTGCAGCACGAAGGGGGTGTGCTGCCTGTGGGTGGCCGATGTGTTGGGAACCAGGACCCTGACAGAGTGAAAGTTTCAAGGTCCAAAGAGCAATCTCTGGAGAAACTGCTGGCTTTGGAGGACCAAGAGCCACAGGGAGGGACCACACAGCTTCGCTGCTTACTAACAGACAGCAACGATCCACCCAGGGTGAGTGGGGAGGAGGGATAAAATCCCATGCAGCACAAAAAGCTGCTCGATGACAATGCTGCTCTAGGAGACAGCCACGGCAGAAGACAGGTCTTGAAATTACCATAGGAGTATGTTATATTTGTGCTTGTTTCCATCCCAGTCCCAGCCTGGGAGCTCCTGCCCCGTGCCCGGCTCTGGCCACAGCCTGTGGGCCGCCCTCAGAAGCAGGCAGCTGTCCCCCGCTGCCTCCTGATATTATTATTTTTTTATTCACTTCAATAAAAATCTGTGATTCATTAAGTGCTTGTCATGTTTTGATACGTGGATCAGGAACTGATCAATAGCCAGCCAAATTTAATAAAAAGGAGCTCTATTCTTGGGAAATGAGCTTGTTACCATGCCAACTATCGATCTTTCCTGACAGGCTCTGTAAGTCACAAAATGGGGTCCTGATGGGTAGGTCCGTCTCCCTGCCTGCCTGCCAGGAGCGATGCTGATCGCAGCCTCTGTATTTAAAAGACTTTGGAGGCAACCCTCTTTTAATATTGCCTCTGTGTAATTCTTTGGCAAAGCTTCTAGATTGCCTGGAGCTAGCGGAAATCATCCGAAGGCTTTATTCTTCCTACTGTCTCGAAGGTGGCGGAAATATAAGACAGAGGGAGCAGAGCTTTGGTTCTGTACTGGAGCCTCCTGGGGTGAGGAGGGATGGAGCCCAATGCCAGCCCATGTGCCTGCCTCACTGGTGCACGATGTGCCAGCCATCACCTGGTTCCTGCCTGCCACCAGTGATGTAGCATTTTTCCATGTGATGTTAACAACTTAACATGAGCTGGAAGGCGTTAAAGGGCACCAAAGTGATTGCCCTTCAGGTGGATTTCTCCAGCTGACCATCGTAAGCAGGACAAATCTGCATCCCAAGAAAGAGAGGTGCTCTACAGAGTCCCACAGGTCCCAGAGTCACTCGCTGAGCTTCCCACACTGATCTTAAGTCCCTAAATTTGAAGCTTTGGCGTTGCAGCCATTCTCTGGTGTAGGTGACACTGAAACATTTGGGAGCAAGAGCTGAATATGGATGAGGAGGAAGGGCTTTGTCAAATGAAAGTAACACATCCTCAGAGTTATGATTTTCCTGATCTGTTTGTAATTATTTGCACTTTATACTCCTTTTATCTCTCAGCAAGAGGGTGGGCAGAGCTGTGGGCTGCCAGGGCAGGCTGTGTGGGGACCTGGGCTGTGTCCTTACCCCTGCCAGGGTCTGCAGCACGGCAGCCTGGCACAAAGAGGGAATGTTTTCCAAGTACAAAATACACTGTGATTTTTGGTCCCATTCAGGGCTATGTCCCCTCCCAACTTCTTGTGCACCCCCAGTCTACTCACTGGTTTGAGAAGCAGAAAAGGCCTTGACTCTGCGTAAGGACTGCTCAGCAGTAACGAAAACATCCCTGAATGATCAACACTGTTTCCAGCACAAATACAAAACATACTAGCTACTATGAAGATAATTACCTCAGTCAAAACCAGCACAATGAATTGTACTTGGGGCAGCAAAGCTTTATAGGCTTAGAAAATCCAATTCTGTGCTCAGTACAGTCCCTGAGACTTCCCTAGAACAGTTTATCCAGCCAAAAGTGAGACAAAGATAGAATCTGATGTGGAAGATCTCACCAAAGTCACCTGGGGAGAGGGAATGTGATGTAATTCCTTCATGGCTTTTTCAGATTGCCTACTGTAACGCTTAGTATGATTTGACGTTGACATTAGCCCTGCTTTGGGGGTTGGAGGGTGGACTCGAGACCTCTGGAGGTCCATTCTAACCAATGTTTTTCCATTATTTCATCTCAGAGATACAATGTGAGGTCTAACACCAGAATGAATATGCAACTGGCTTTCTTGAGTGTTCAGACGTGGAGGGCAATAAGAGCTGGCATCAAAACCTGAATATTTTTCAGAACTGTTTATGTACATAAGGTGCCAGAACAGTCCTAGTCCCTCAGCATTCCTGTTACTTGGGCATATCTCATCCCAAACTCCCCATTTCAAGTTTGCTTCTTTCAAAGGTTTTTCTCTAGTAAAAATCCACAGATATCTCCATCATCAGCATGAACCACTGAATGGAAAGGTCCTTTCAATACATGACAAAGGTGAAAATCTTCTGTAAGGTTTAGTAACCTCAACCTCTCTCTATCCCTGCAGTATTTTACAGTGCGTGGCGTGGTGGTGAGTGCTGAGCAGGGACAGGGTGGAACAGCTCTTTCAGTTAAGCGTGTGCATGCCAAACTGAGCTTAAAATAAAGCCCTTCTTAAAATCCAGTGAAGGTTGTTTTTGGGAATACACTGATGGCTCAGATCCTTGCTGCCTGGGCAGAGCCTGGCAAGGTTTTAACACAATACTGACCGCATATTCTGTTTTCTCTTCCAGTTTACACTGGAGCCTTGAAGACAAATGAGACTAGTCGGGTGCCAGCAGCAGCGTGATGTTGACAAGAGAGGAGGGCCCCTCTGAAAGCCACAGGAGAAGAAGGAAGGCCAGCAGTGCTTTTCACAGGGGCAGAGAGGAAGTTCCTGCTGCCACTCCTGGGCACGCAACCCCTGCCCCCTTCTGCCAGCTCAGCTTTCCCCTCTCCACCAGGAACGCAAGCAATGGGATAACCAACTTGGAAAATACCTCTCGCTTAGGAGAGAAGGCTGCCAAACAAAAACCCTGGCTCCTCAGCGTTAGCTCTGCGGGCAGCAGCCTTCCTGGCCTGCTGGGAGTGAGAGGCTCTGTGTTCGGCACGAACCCGAGCAAGGGGAGGGAGACCAAGCTCTCTCTAGAGCCAGAGGGTTTGTGTCTTCCCGTACTCAAGGAGCCTGCTCTGCAGTATTTAAGATGGATCAGCAGCCTCACATCGCATCGTGATTTGGCTGCAAGTTGAGCTGAGTGTGTATTATCTCGGCAGGCTCATGGTATGCCTCTCCTCCCCGCCTAATATATGAATATACAGCGAGAGTTTTACAGACAAGATAATGTGTTTTGGCTGCATGAAATAGTTATGTTCTTCCTATAGGAGAAAAAATTAATTTTGCTCTGAATTCCACTATAACCAGACAGCTCTCCATTTATATTCTGGATAATAAATCAAAGCAACATGAAGTCTCGTGCACAGAACTGAAGTGGTTTCTTAAAGGAAATTTGGCAGGAAATAAGTCATCCTCTTAAAAAGCCAGTTCATCCTCCATATACATTACGCCACCAGCTCTTTGCTATAATCTATGAACAGGCACGAAAAGTCATTTTGTGGAAAATAGAGAGAAATCTGTGAGCTCTAGCAATGCTTTGTGAGATAGGCCATCTGATTCTGTTATCAAAATCATACTTAACTTTGTCAGAGAAATTACCCAGTGAGTTCTCTTCTACTCCTGAGTTTGTGGTGCCCAGGAACTCAAATATCACAAAGGCCATCAGTTTGCCTTCGTATAAAAATAAGGCCGTGCTGATAGCACATCTTGCTTCAGTGCTTTTCCTTTCTTCTTGCCTCCTTTGGATAGTGTTGTTATTTTTCTCTCTTTTTTTTTTTTTTTCCCCAACCTTCCTTTCTAGTTTCTATTTCTATCGTGCAAACATGCCATGGCAAAGCGATGTAAGCAATGCATAATATATTTGCAGTAATGTATGATTC
The DNA here is from genome assembly GCA_027560015.1 of Chloroceryle amazona. Lineage (NCBI taxonomy): Eukaryota > Metazoa > Chordata > Aves > Coraciiformes > Cerylidae > Chloroceryle > Chloroceryle amazona. Next base: position 4,125 of record JANHFX010005907.1, on the reverse strand, counting down.
ATTTACTGGCTTTCATAATTAATGTCACTGTGTTTTACATACACAGTACTTCCTGCATGCATTTTATGATGTGAACACTCTTCAAAATCTAATAAAATGAAATCCATTAAAAACAATAGTACTATTCCTATGATGAGATTTGTGTGCAGTTTTGCAACAGCTGCAGAACGAACTTAGTGCCAAGTTTATATTCTAAACACCAATTTTATGCTGCCATTTTAAGCAGCTCCTAATTGTCAAGGTGGAAATTATTATAATTATTATTATAGCAATACCACAGTTGGTCTGGGCATCATCTGCTTTTATACCCTGAAAACTTTCCAATCAAAATAGTTTTTCTATCTGTTGTCTGAAATTCAATAATAGAAATGAATTTTTGCTGAATTTATGAAGGAAAAAAAATACAAGAACTGTACAGCAGCATCTGTAAAATATCAGTTAAATAATGGCAACATCTGCACCTCCAAAATCCTCATCCTTGGCTGGGGTTTGGTGGGGCTGAGAGCACACACAGCCTCATGGTCTGGGCCTCAAGACCTTGTTTCCAAGGGTATTTATGCATCTAATTGCCTTCGACAGCAGCAAGAATTAGGAACTGCCAAAGAGCTCAGGCCATGCACTTTATTTACACGTTATCTCTTCCTAGTGAGGATTTGAGGACCCCAAATTATTTTGCACTCTGGGGAGAAGAAAGCTGACATAGCCATTTGTGTGTTGTTCCTTGATGCAGTGTTCCAGGTGGATGGAGCTTTGAGTTTCCTATCTTTGTACTAAAAATTTGTGTAAAATCATTTCCAACAACAAAATCTACATTTACGAACAAATCAGTCTAGCATGAATATGTTGAAAATTCAAAATGGATATCACAAATGTATATTATTTCCAGTGTGAAGCTAGAAATCCTGTTCCAATTTCTCCAGATGCCAGACTGAAATTTTTCCTGCTTTCCTCCAGCCACATCCTAATTAAAGCCATTGGGCACAAACCATCCCAGCTCGGTGGCAATGTGGAGTTGGGGGATTTACCACTACCAGTGCTCTGACACTGGGCTTGGCCAAGGGCAGACAAATCAGCCCTGTGCTGCTCATGCACTAGCACTTCACACCTGCACAGCCCCTCGTTGCTGCCTTGGCCGTCAGTGGGTGATGAGCATCACTGCCTTGACCAAGTTAAGGCTGGGCTTGTGTCTTATGGGATGAGTTTTGTAGTGTGTGTGTGTGTGTGTGAGGGGGAGTGTAAGAAGGAAAAGCAGCACAATGGTGCTGTTTGGGACAGCAAGGGAGTGGCTGCACCTTCGGCATAATTCTAACGCACTGGTTTTGCTGGACTTGCATCAGGCTTTCCATAAAGTATTTGAAATTGAGATTTTTCAAAGGGAATTAAGCACTGCTTTTGGACTTTGCTATGTCCCTTCTGGTGAGTGGTTCTTTGCTGGGGCAGCTGCCTGTGCTGCATGGGCAGCTTTGGTGTTTCTCCACAAGTGAGTAACTCGTGCAGCAGCTGATGCTGCTTCAAGATGGGGAGCACGTGCCTCTGCCAACCATGCTTGATGGGGAGAGCTGCCATGACTAGGACCTGCTGCTCTTCCCCAGCATAGCATTAAGGGAAAGGAAGAAAAACCTTTCATGTGGCAAAATGAGCTAAAAACCTTAAGACCCAAATCCTACCTGCTTTTACCGGTGGGAAGTGAAATAGTAGAATGGTTTGGGTTGGAAGGGACCTTAAAGATCCAGAAGTTGTCCCTGCCCATGGTAGGGGGATTGGATCTAGATGATCCAACCTGGCCTTGAACACTTCCAGGGATGGAGCATCCACAATGTATCTGGGCAACCTGTTCCAGTGTCTCGCCACCCTCATGGGCAAGAACTTCATCCTTGCATCTAATCTAAACGTACCCTCTTTCAACTGAAAGACATTACCCCTTGTCCTCTTGCTACATGTGCTTGTACAAAGTCCCACCACATCTTTCCTGTAGTCTCTCTTTAAGTACTGGAGGGCTGCTATAAGGTCTCCTCAGAGCCTTCCCTTCTCCAGGCTGAACCACCCCAGCTCTCTCAGGCTATTCTCATAGAGCAGGTGCTCCTGTCCTTGGTCATCTTTGTGGCCCTCCATGTGGACTCAGTCCAACAGGTCTGGGTCCTTCCTACAATGGGTGCCTCAGATCTGGGGGTACTCCAGGTGGGGTCCCACGAGAGCAGAGTAGGGGGGAAAATCACCTCCCTTGACCTGCTGGTCACACTTCTTGTGATGCAGCCCAGGATACAATGGGCCTTCTGGGATGCAAGTGCACATTTCTGGGTCATGTTGAGCTTGTTATCAACCGACACCCCCAAGTCCTTCTCCTCAGGGCTGCTCTCAGTTCATTCTCTGCCTAGCCTGTGTTTGTGCTTGGCATTGACCTGACTCATGTGCAGGACCTTGCACTTGGCCTTGTTTAACCTCATGAGAATTGCACAGGCCCACCTCTCAACCTTGTCAAGGTCCCTCCAGCCTGTCACCTGTTTTCAGCAGGCATGCTGAGGATGTACTCAATCCCGTTCTCCATGTCTAGGGTGAACCTGCCGGCCCCTTGTATGGGCTCCCAGGCTGGGGGGGACACCCACGCCATTTTGCTTAGTGTCCCACTTGGCCACTTCTCACCTTGAATGCTTCTGGGAGGCAGTCGCAGCAGTGGCAAGAGACACATGCACAGTGCCCTCCTGGCACTTGGGAGGAGGCTGATAAAACTGCTTGTTTCTAATGTTTTCTGGTTCTGAGTGGGGAGCTGGGTATTTTCCCTGCATTTCAGGAGGCTTATTTTAGTGTTGTGCACACTCCTTGGATCTTTGGGCTGGAGTTTATATTGCATTTTTTTCCAGATCTTGGATTAGTTTTACAAGCTTATTTTTACCTTGGGTTTTGGTTTTGGGTTGGGTTGGGTTGTTTTTGTTTTGTTTTTTTTTAAAAAGCAATTGCTAAATTCATTATTTAGAGGAGAAACCCATGTAAATGTATCTCTGTGGCCTGTAAAGGCTCAAGAAATGCAAAGAGGTGGAGGGGGAAGGGATAAAGCATCAGTGCTGCTCTGAAACACCAATATTTGAAAAATGTGTTTTAAGTGAGTCTCTTCAATATCAGCAACCTGGTAGTGACTTCTGCCTTTCGCAGGTGTCTGCAGTTGTAACTGATGCTTTCCTGGCACCTGCAACTGAACCTCTTTTGCTGCAATTCCAGCAGGTGCTTTTGCCACAGGTTCATTTCTCCTGCCAACAAAACCCTAGGAAGGCTGCTCCCCTGGGTAAGTATAGTCCCTATTTCATATCTGTGCAGAGAGCCTGGGGGTGGCAATAGTGGCAATATTTCTGGCTCAAGGCATGTGACAACGGGGGCTGCACTGTAGCTCACGCCAGCAAACAAGTGGGGCTTGGCCTCGGTGTGGGGTGCTACCCCTCAGCCCCATCCTGTCAAGTGCCATATCAGAGGTCTCCTCTCTAGTGTCAGGGCCTCTGGAGTCCTAAATGGGTGGGAACCCATGTGTCTACCCAGGTGGCCTCCTGTCCCCAAGGACTGACCTCCAGCTGGGGGGTCTCTGTTCCTCCAGATGCCTCCTCTCAGCATGGTCTCTACCCTAGACCCTCAGACAGCACTGGCTTCAAGCCTGCCTCCTAGCAGCTGGGGTGAAGGGGCAGAAAGTCCCCTCTGGGGGATGTTCAGGCAGGAAGGAACAGCTCAGACCAGCTCAGCGGGAGCCTCCCGGGAAAGCAATGGCAGCTTCGGCGCATGTGGGGGACTCGGAAGGGTCCCACTGGGTGTGTGGCCAGGAGGGCTGAGACCCTGCTAAAAGCACCGCTCTTGAGGACGGTCAAAGAGACAAGTTTTTGGGTGAAGGGGAGAAGTGCAGGACAAATGCTGGACCTGGAAGACCTTTCCTCTGCTTGATGTGGAGGAAAACTCCCAGAGGCATTCAAAGAAAACAGTTAATTACTGCTCGTATGGAGAGGGGGGAGACACGACAGGACCGGGGTGAGGCTGGAAGCTACAGACCCCTATAGGGGTGGGTGGGGAAGCGAGAGGGCAGGGGGCTGGGCCACTGCCGGCAGCAGCTTCTTCTCCCCCCCGACGTCCACCAGACACCGGGCCGGGGGT
>JANHFX010005904.1:0-15819 GCA_027560015.1 Chloroceryle amazona | reverse complement strand
GGAGAGAGAGGTAGATTACTGGAACTGGGCCCCACCTTCCCTGGGATAGGGCCAACAGGAAAACAGGACACATGATCTGGGGAATTTCCCCCCCTCTTTTTACCTGGCTGAACACAGTGACTTAAGGGCCTGTTGTGATAAGAGAAGAGGTGATACTTTCAAACAAAAAGATGGAGATTTAGACTAGAGAGAAGGAAGACATGTTTTACACTGAGCGTTGTGAGAACCTGGCCCGGGTTTCCCAGAGAGGTGGTAGATGCCTGATCCCTGGAACTATTCCAGATGAGGTTGGTCAGGGCTCTGAGCAACCTGCTCTGAGCAACCTGCTCTAGCTGCAGTTGTCCCTGGTCCCTGCTTCCTGCAGGGGGGTTGGACTAGATGACCTTGAAGGGCCCCTTCCAACCCAAACCGTTCTGTGATTCTGTGAGATGTCTGAAGACCTCATTCATGGTCACCTGGCAGAAGCTAAGGACCCACTATTTCCAATAGGTTTGATGATTATACAGAGCAATGTTAAGCACCAGAGCAAGTTGTTGCCCCATGTTTGAAACAGGTGCTTGCTTATCACAAGAGACAGCTACTGGAGTTCTGATACCCATCAGTGTTGTTAACAGCCAATAGGCTTAATATAAGAATGCATGAATTGCTGTCATTTCACTCTATTCTTTTGATAGTGACAGCAGGCTCCTTCTGGTAGTAACTGGATTTCTCATCTATGCACTGGCAGTGTTGGAGATGTTATATATCCCGAGTTCTGTGGTCCTTACACAAAATTCTTCAGGTGGTGCCACAGGCCTTGATTATAGTTATGTCAACTGTGCAATACCAAAATGCTATGCTGCTCATCCCTTGAAGGTTACTGTTGCCCATTTATGGATTGTGACAAAAGTCCAGAAAATACAGGTCGCTGAAATGAACAAAGCACCATCTCGAACAGCTGACTCAGGAATTTAACCTCCAGCACTCAGAAATATAGTGGTAGTTGTGGCCCTGCATAACTGTAATCTGTTAACAGTGGTGGGTGTAGGCTCAAAAAGTGTCAACAACTCAAAACCATTTGAACACAGCTTACTCTGCTTTTCTGACTGTTCTAGAGTTAGTAGCTGCTTCTCTTGTGTTTTACTAGATGCCCCTTGAAGTTCTACTTGCTAAAAGTTCTGTCTACTCTGCCTCCACCTTTTAGATCATAGGTGGGGGTTCATCATACTGGCTCAATCAGGTTTCTGTGGATGTTGAAGATAAATGGCAGACAGAGCTTAAAAACTTGTAAATGACAGCAATAAATTGGTACCAAGAAGAGGCCTAGAACAGACTTGCCAAACATAGGGCAAGTCTTGTAGGTTTTGCCTTCTTCGCAGCTTAAACCTTAATTTAGTGGTCATTCTGTGTTTTTTTAGTGTGAGTATAAATGGAGATGTTTTGCCATGTGGGAATGTTATGTGCATATATGTGAAGCTGTGTAGCCTAAATAAACCCTTGGGAATAATGTGGCGAACTGACCTAGATGTAGTCGCTCAGGCAGATGCAAGCAAGTTGCAAGATGCAAGTTGAGTAAGTCATTGTTCCATGTTTTTGACAGATATTTTTCTAAGGTGAATGCATCTAGGCAAGCAAGCTCATTTTACATAAATGTAAGCTCAAACAGGCAGCAGGTAATACTTTCATTTCAAATTGACATTTGATGTGAAGGAGCAGACTAGGCCTGATGGTTTTATATGTCATTAGAATGAATTCAGTTCCATCTTAAGAAGCTTTGTGATAGATTCCGCTGCATTCACAACACTGTCTACAGGAGAAACTGTTTATATGAAAGCAATATACACATTTAACTCTAGAACAACTGCACTACTCACAGCTCTGCCTTGTGATATTCTTACTATGCATTAATATTGTTGCTTACTTAAAACAGGAAAACAAACTTATCAGAGCACTTAATCATATGCTTAATTCCCACAGAGTTCAACTGGATTTAACCTATGTCTAATGTTTCCGCTCAGCTAAGATCTTGAAGTATTGTACATTATTATAGTAATGTAATTCTCCAGTTTGTTTTGAAAGATGAGATAACTGTACCAGGTTACTGAAAACCATTTCTTGTAGAAGCATGCAGGCAGACACAGTAACCTGTTCATGTCAATAAATTATGTGTTACTTAGTAGTAATAAGTGAAATTTAACAGACTGCATAGTTTTGGCTTACTCTGAAGTAAATGTATTTGATCAATCACTTTCAATAAAGAACTTGCAAATCACTTCCATTGCATGTATTCAACAGCAGATATTCAGCAGGTTAGATGCTTCAGCATACCAAGAAGAGGAGCACTCATTCAACTTAAAATTAACAATTACATATTTAATGACAATATGCAATAATGAAAATGCAACTACATGATGTGTTAATATTATTCTTTGTTTGATATTAAAATAATTTAATCAGGTTTCACAAATATTTTTTTTTTCACAAAATCAAATTCCTTGATATCTTCAAAAATAAGTTTGTTTGCTTGAAGGTTTCTTTTTCATATGAGTCTGTGTTGAAGAGACATAAATCTTCACATGCATTCAATAACATCTGCTCCAAGTAATCTTTAATGTTACTAATAGTAAGTGGGGTTTTTTTCCACCTTCATGATCAGAAGTTTGGGGTTTCCTTTTTTGCTGTTTTGCATTTGCTTAGGGTAACAGAGATCTGGTTTTACATGCCTTTCTTTTTTAAAATCTTAAAGCCTTTTCAATAACATAGTTCATCTAGTTGAGAACTGGTTGTCAAAACTTGTATCGGCAACATTTCAAATAGAAGTTCTCTGGCTCTAGTTAACTTCTCTCATGGCTTGTGTATATGTGTGTCCTCATTGCATACAAAGAAGTTATAAATAGCTGAAGTTACAATGAAAAATTAAGTACTTAAATATAGGAAAGTATTGTACAGGTTTTCTGCGCAACTTTAATTTAATTCTCATGTATGAACATAATGAAATCATGCATGAACACCTACCATATGAGGAAAGGCTGAGAGAGCTCAGTCTGTTTAGCTTGGAGAAGAGGAGGCTGAGAGGGTATCTAATAAATGCTTATAAATATCTAAAGAGAGTGTGTAAAGAAGATGGAGACAGGCTTTTCATAGTGGTATCCGGTGACAGGACTAGGGGCAATGGCCATAAACTGGAAAAGAGGAGATTCAACCTCAACATGAGGAAATACTTCTTCACTGAGGATAACAGAGCACCGGAACAGGCTACCTATATATGTATTGGAATCTCCGTCTCTGGAGATTTTCAAAAGCCACCTGGATTTGTTCCTGTGTGGCATGCCCTGGGTGATCCTGCTCTGTCAGGGGGGCTGGACTACATGATCTTTAGAGGTCTCTTCCAACCTCTACTATTCTGTGATTTTGGGTGGTTCTGTGATATTGTTATTATTAGCAAATATATGATTTTTTTTATTTTTTTTTTTTTGCACAGGCCTTTCCTTCCTTACTGCAGAGCAAAGAAACTTAATTAATAAATACATTTTCAGTATACTGTTTTCATCACACATTTGCATGATTTAGGCCTTAATCCTGAATTCAAGCATTTTTCCTACATAACAGTGACTACTTTCCTTTTAGCTTTATTCCAAGACACCATGCTAATAATGGCTTACACCTTCAAATGAATAAAACTAAACTGATTCATACAGAAACACCAGAAGCTTTTATTCCCATTTTACAGATAGAGTACTGAGACTGCGAGAAACTAAAATGTTATTAATTGTAGAACATTTGCTTCAGTTAAAAGAGCTAAAAAACATTTTTCTCGGTTTGGAAGCTTTTCATGGGTACTAAGTATGTGGTGGTTTATTCATTGCTGTTTTGTAAGAACTTTTATAGATGAGAGCAGGAATTTTAATTTGATGAATCCAAAAGTAAAAAACACATCACAAATGACAAACTGGACAAATTTTGAGTTAAAAGATTTGGTTTATATCAGGTGAAAACTCAGGCAGAACCTAGAGTAAAATCTTTTTTTTTTTTTCTGTATTGTTCAGTTTTCATTCCCTTTCTTTTTACTTGGCAATACGGCACATAGATCTTTAATCACTATGTGTCCCTAGTTCATTCATTAAGTGAACTCTAATATGATGAAGGAACCAGGCTCTTTTGGAAAAATACTTTCTGATTATGTAATTCAGGACTGTATTGCAGTGCATATGCACAAGGGGGCAACTTTCCTCTGCTGTGATTAAATAGAAGTTACCCATCTTTGGAGAACTGGGCTAGTAATTAGGAGGGAAAAAGAACAAACTTGGGAACTATGATATTTGTCATTGTTTTGGAAGGGAATGTTTTATTAAAGATTCTTGTGAAGAAAAGGGGATTTCTTTGAGGGTAGTGGATATGAGATGATGCATTGAGGAGAAAGATCAGTCTTTGGATTACGTTTTCCCTGGGTTTCAATTTACTTCATTTTCCAAAAGAAACCATTTATGAATTTATTCGCTTTGAATAACCTGTTACAAAGTTGGATCTGTGAATTGAATGAGTTATCTAGAATTCAGTAGTTATTGCTCAAGGATGACTGGGTAGGAATTTAGTGCTTGTCAGACAAAAAAAAAAAGGCTAAAGGAACCATTTCTCTGTCAGAAGTGAATATTAAATTAATTCTGAGGTTATGCTTTACTCCAGTTTGTAATAGATGCATGTCAGAAGTCTGGCTTGCTGTGGTACAACTATGTGCTCTGTTTTGTAGATACCTGTTTTTTTTTCCTTCCCGACCACTTGTATTTGGTTTTAGTCTTTACCTACGAAATGTTTCTAACAAGAGAGATAAAGGTCCTTCAAGTAGAATTAAAAGATATACCATGTATGGTTCAGTATAAATGTATTAACAGACCAAGAGCTTATAAACTAAGCAGGTGAAACAGACAAAGGATAATAGATGAGAAGCAGCAGTGCCTTCATTTTACATCTACAAGATGTAGTGTAACTACTGACTGCCACAAACTTTTCATCAGTTAAGGCAAATCATGAACTCTGCTAGTCTAACCACTTCTGGTCTTCCACTCAAGAAAAGAGAGAGCAGAAACATTTCTTTCATTTTTCTTATGAACAGGTAATAAAAGTATACAATAACTTTATTTAAGGGTTGATTTTTAATTAAGATGTCTTTTCTGAACTAGGGAAAGGCCTGTCCCATTTCACTGTAACACAGATTAGATGATTGGTATTTTCTTCCCATACTGAAGTTCATTCTATTGATTGTGTAACCAGTGCAGTTACACACAGATAAATAATTAAATATGTGAATAAAATGGGTCCTTTCTATTCTGAATGAGAAATTACTTTACCACTATTGCTTAAACACCTAACTAACAGGAATTCTGGATATGGTGGATTCCAGAGGACACTACAGAGCTTATTCACAGTCTGCAATCCTTGAGCTGGACTAAAAGACGTTAGGGGACCAGCTGATGGCCAAGGAGAGATTGCTCCAACAGGTCAGTCCTAGACATAATCACCGAGGTTTGGGTCAAGAAGGAGGAGAAATTAATGCACCAAAATCCTGTTTGCATGTCTTGAGTGTAATACTGGTTGATCAGACTGGATTGGATGTGGACAGACATGATGTCAGGGATGCTGAGTAGCAGCAGGTGAAATTGCTTGAAGCAAACCATGTTTGGCTTCCTGCCATCAGGGGCCTTGAAAGTTGGATTCCTCAGCCACACAACAGACAACCAGACTCAATGAATTTCAGCACTGCTTGTTTCTTTTAGGTCACAGTAGAAGCAGGAAGTAGTGGATAGCCAGGAATTATTGTTGCTGGTGACTTATTCCTTCCAAAAGGAAATTGAATCCCTAGAAAGGAATGTGTATACAGAGCTTGACTTTGCAGATCAACTAAAGTTTATGGGAAAATTACAATGCATGTTCACTAATACTTAGTTTGAGTCACTTCAATGTTTAGCAATTTATGACTGTTGTTTGGTATCCAAGGTTTCCTTACCCAAGTCCTTTCCTCCATTTCCTTTAATCAAACACAGTTTAATTCTCTATGGGGATAAACACTTTTGTTTTGTTTTGTCTTGTTTGTTTTCCTTTAACATAACAAAGAAATCCCCGATTTCCTGTTATTCTGTTGTATAAATAGCTTAGAAATTTTAAGGCTAATTCTTAGTCACTTTCTTAGCCATGGGTGATAGGACTAAGCATCATCAAGTCTGGTGATTTGTCTTTCAAGGGGTTCACCAGAACCTGGAGGGAGGAATGAGGAGCATGAAACTCTCTAATGAGCCCCAGATGCAACTGTAGGGCTCTCAATATCTCCCTTTCCTTTTTTTGTTTGGAGTATGAGTGCTTAAGGAAAGTACAAATTCAGATTTCAGGTTTGTTAACAAATGGAGTCTCTGGCAGATTACTAAAACTTAATATTAGTGCCTCAAAACAATGACGTTGTTAACTTTTGCTGAAGGTGGCAGGAAATAAGCGTTCAAATTAAGGAAAGTGCTTTTTTCAAGCTCTCAATGTGGAATTCAGATAGGATACAGCAACTAATAGACTAGAATAATGGGTTTTCCAGATTTGCTCCAGAATTTGCTCCAGAACTGTGAATGAGTGAATACCAGGAACAAGTCTTTCAAATATATTTCAGGTACGATGGATGAGGAGAAGAAAAAAAAAAATTCTAAGATATTTACATTTAGACAACATAAAGATATTTAGATATGATAAGTTTTGCAGACAAACTGTATTATTGTTCTCAACTGAGAACAGCTGGAGTTACCTTTCTCTAAGACATAATGCTGTTTTTATTGAGTAATATATTAATGTACTTTAATTATATACAGAAGTACTCTATGCCTTATAAAATATACTATAAAACTTCAAATGCACAATATAGCTGAATTTTTGAGAACTTTGGCATTTATGACTTGTTCTTTAGAGATGACTTCAGTATGATGTTACTTTTCTTCCTTTGAAGAAATACTTTCATATTGTAGAGAAAGCATTTATTCTAAATTATTGAAAATATTCTATCAAGTGACTCATGTGTTATCAATTAATGGAAAATGTTTAATGGTTCTTTGTTTCTTCTTCAAACAGGACAGGGGGTTCTTTTTTAGACAACTAAAAGATGACAAGCTCCATTTATTGAAAATTCAAATATACCTGAAAATGGTGTGATTTTTTGCTTTTGCTTGCATTTATTATGATTCTTAGGGTCTTTTAAAATTCTAGAAAGGAATCCCTGTCAGAGCAAGTTAAAGATCCCCTTAAATATCCTGTGAACATTCACCTGAGTCCTATTTTTATGTAGTGTCCCTGCTGTCAGGAGTGATTTATAACTGGCCTATAAAGAAAAAGACTGATGCATCTAAATAGAAGCACCTAAAGCCACAACATGCAGAATATGCAGAACCATTTCCTGTATATTATCTCAGATAACTTCACTTAAGCAGACTCAGTCAAATTCTCCCAGTTATGAATTCTGAAAGTCATAATTCTTTTCAGAATTCAAGCTGTTCTCACAGAATATGAATGGCTTTTCATCATTATCATTGTAAATGGTAGTTGCACAACATAGAGGGTGCCCATGATTTCACGTAAACACCATCCTGACTTTTCCAGCAAACTAAAATGGATTTGTACTCATGTTCTCCTGAACTCATATTCTTCTGAACATAGAAGAGGCAGTTTTAGCCTTTGTCTGTTTATGAATGTCATATTTTTAATTTGACACATGAATTGCATGCCTGTGTTAATATAATTTCTTTAAAGCAAGCACCCTACTCCACAGTAAGTTACACCAAAAAAAAAAAATAGTTAAGTGTACTGTGGGAGAAAGTACAGTATGCAAAGTATGCTTCCATCAAAACACTAAAAAACATCTCTATATAATCACATTAATACTTTGTCCACTGAAGAAAAGATAAAGAATGTGGAAGGGGAGTGTGTAAATTCTACTGGGAGGGATACAATACATTGATGTGTTGTTGGAGATCGGTTCAGTATATAATTATCTCCGAGGAAGACTAATTTGGCATTTTTTAAGTGGATGGACAATTTAATTCTATCTTTATGGTTTATCAAAAATAAAAATAGGCAATATACCATGTATCTCTTATGACTGATTTTGAGTTAGAAACTTAGGTCAAAGTAGAGTGTGGCATACATAAAGCAGCTTAACACAGTGGACATCTTCAAATGTTTACTTTGTAGTGAAGAAATTCTATGTACAATACTTTCCCGAAGTGATCTGTATTAGTATGAAAATGCATTTATTTTCCATGTTATTAATTTTTCAATTTTATTATGATTTCATCCTGTAAATTGCTGTGTCTCAGCTTACAGGAGTGTAAAATGGAGGGTGGAGAAAAACTATGAAGATCTGGATTTAGATCTCTGAATTTGCACTAAATAATAAAATGTGTGACCCAGAATCTTTACAGAAATGAGTAGATAATTGTCAATAATGGGCTAAGTTGTAAGGGGTTTGTTAGCACTAAACCCTAACATTCTGTGATGCTCTTTCTCCGGCTGATGGGTAGACATGGCTGAATCTTGCCATAGTAGAGCTACAAGTGACTGTAAGTACTGCAGGGGTCACACTGTGATTTAACCTTCTTTTTTTCAGGCTGTTCTTCATGTTGCAACAGTGGTTCTTTATCAACCTATTTATTCATGCAGATTCCATCTGGAAAACGGGACATCAAACAGGGTGATTATTGTGCTTGTGAAACAACTTAAAAGGACTATGTACAGTTTAACAGAGTAGATGTGTCAGAAACATGACTTTGAAGTTAAATATTTTCCTCTGTCTTCTGCTTTATAAAACATTTTTATTCACATATGTTGTAATTTTTTAATTGTGTGGTAATGCTTTTTATTTATAAATGCCATCAGTATATTTAAAAGTTCATATGTTGAAGGTTCTTTTTCACTCATTCACATTAGAGAAAAATGCATTTATATTCAAAATGGATACAAAGAACTAAAATAAAATTAATCTTGCTGACATCCTAGATCAGGCTGGGAAAGTTAGAATCAAGTTTAAGTTGGGATCATGATAGGATTAGGCCTTTTGTAGCCTTATTGTTGTAAGTACCTAAGGAAATGAATTTACATGCAGTGTTTTATCATGGCTTAAAAAAAAAAAAATAGTTTTACAGTCACAATTATGGCATACATATTTTCAAAGTCATTTTCCTCTCAGTGGTGTCCAAATCTGAATGACCGTGTCATTATATTTAGATTCTAACAGTGCGCTTGTATTTTAAAAAATCACCCTTATTTTTTAAATAGTGTGCTGTTGTTTCTAGATATTGGTATCCTCTGAATCTAACTTCAGTTTTGAGAACTTTCTTCACTGTATGTTTACTCTGATAAAGCAGATGTTTTAGAAGTACTTGGTTCTTCACCAAAGTGTTTCTTATACAACTGGAAGACACCAAGTGACCAGCACCTTTCTTCAGTCAGGATGAACACCTTCCATTCCTTCTGTAGTTGCTGGCATTTTGTCTGTATACTTGTTCTATTATTCCTCTTCTTGCGTGACCTGCTTTTACATTTCACACCAGAATATAATATGTAAACATACCATCATGACATGCAGGTAATAGCTTACTCTGTAGCCTGCAAATGACTAAATTTTGCTTTATTTGCATCTTAAAAATTGGAAAGAAAAATACAACTAAAACATTAGAAAAAGATAATAATTAGAATCTGAATATCTGAATTATAGAATATTTTGAGCTGAAAGGGACTCATAAGGATCATCAAGTCCAAATCCCTTGCAGGACTACATAAAACTAAACGTAACCTGAATGTTGTCCAGACATTCCCTGAAGAAGTTTGGTGCCATGACTACTTCCTTGAGGAGCCTATTCCAGTGAATGACTACCTGCTCACTGAAAATCCTTGGGGAAGTTGTAGACTGCAATATGCATACCCCTCAACCTTTACAGGCTGTAAAATTACTACTCAGTGTTGCACATGAGAAACTATGCAAAGGCAAGGTCTTAAATCTCCATTAATTCCTTTGTTGATAGGCTCTGTGGTGTAAAATGCAAAATAGAAGGTTATTTTTAAAGAGAACCTTTTTTCATACTCTACCCCAAATGAACCACATTAATAACTGTGATCTTATGACTCATGCCTCCTTTTGAACCTCCTTAACTTAGGCCTCTCCTTCCATAGAAAACATGGTTAGGCTGTTTCTTGAGTACATAGGATACACAGTTCTGCTTGAGTCTAGGTGAAAGCTTTTGAAATTATTTCTGTAAGACCATTACCTTCTTTTTTGGACTGGTACATGAAGCATAAACGCAGTTGGCACTTTTATTTCCTCTTTTTTGGCTACAGAGTAAAACCAGCATAAAATGATGAGGATAGGAAATGGGAAGTGTCAGCTTGGGTAGGGAAAAGCGAGGTTCTTAGATCCTTCAGCAACTCTGAAGATAGAGTCCAGAGAGGAAGAACACTGGAGTAGTGTAAGGATGGAAGATTTAGTGTAAAAGGATAACCCTAATGGCAGTGAAAATGAAGTCTGAAGGAAAGATCAGCAGCACCAGTTAAATTTTAGTACATGAAACACAATGTGCTCAGTTTTTCCATGAGGAAAAACAAAGCAGGTAAGGATGCAGACAATGTACATTGTGAATTCCAAGAACATGCATAGAAGAGTCATTTTCTATCTCATTGGTTCCCATAAGATCCAGTACTTAATAATGTAAGCAGATTTTTTTCTAGGCACATCACTGTTGACACCAAGATTTTCTAATAGATCTCCAACAGAACCGGGTGCCGGGAGGATGGTCATATTATTCTTTGACAGAAAGGAAAATGCAGAGAGTTTACTAGAAAGAATACAAGGAATTTCTTTCCTTAAAACAAACCTTGAAAGAGTTCATAAAAAAGAAACTTAAAGCATTAGATATTTGTATCTATTTAAATGATTTTTAGTATTTCCTACTCTCTGCTGCATAAATTACATTCTGATTTTTAAATCATACCATGTTTTTTGAAGACCATTTCTTACCTCACATATTTGTGCCACTTTTCAGGGCTATATTCTTAAAAGAGCTTAGAATAGATCTTAAATGAGCTGCTATTCTCCTCTTCTTAGTGCAACATCTAGTTCCATAAAACCTTTTCAATTGCTGCTCATTCCTGCAAATATGCAGTATTGGGCATCCCAGATTTCAATCCTGAAGTCACTAAACTACCTGAAGGCTTAATGATGCCACACAGTATATCTAAGCACAGGCTCAGGTTCTGCACAAAGCAATATGAGAAGTTGACACACCACCTGTCCTAGCCAGTAGCTCCCATGGAGGTCAGGAAAAAGACTCCTGATCACAGCAACACAATAGGCAGAGGAATCTAAGAGCTGTGACAGATTTTGAGTTCAGTCAAAATCATGTTCTTTGTATAGAATGCTTTCCCTGTCTTATCCCTTTCTTAATTCATCTGCTTGCTTTTCCTAGTTCTTATTTTGTCATGTCAGTATGGTCTACTGTCATCAGCAATACATTTTGTCTCTCAACTCTTAGGTAGTTTACCTAGCTCCTGTGCAAATTCAAGCTCTGTTCTCTCAGTTGGTACAAGCTTGGACAAGGTTTTAGAATGAAAGAAGTTAGATTTAGATTAGATATAAGGAAGACATTTTTAACAGTGAGTGTGTTGAGACACTGGAACAGATTGCCCGAAGAAGTTTTGGGTGCCCCATCACTAGAAGTATTCAAGGTGAAGTTGTTTGGGGCTTTGAGCAACCTGGTATAGTGGAAGATGTCCCTGCCCCATGTCCCTGCCCTTTAAAAATCCCTTCCAAGCCAAACTAGTCTGTGATTCTATGATTCTAAGTTACAATAAAACCCACTATTTAGGTAATCTGCTTCTTCCAGGAAGGCATCAATTTTGTGACATACGCAGTCCTCTGAAAGAATTTTCTTCCCAAAGAAAGGTCTCTTATATCTCGGGCAGTTGGCAGCTGTCTAAAATGAGACTATTGCTATGTTTTAGGAAAGAAAGTAACGCTGGTCATGAATAGGCATCATATGCTTTTGTGCAATAAACATACCTCCAGTGACCTGATTATTTGCAGTGTTGAATAATAGTTGCATTAGTATGTGCTAGTAGTTCAACACACTTTTATGCAGGTGTACAGGTATGGTATTTTTTCAAAGCAGAAGAATTCTTTGAATTTTCATTAGAATATTAAGGATGGATTTTAGCTGTAATTGTTGTGGCTATGTAACATATCAGCAAGATCACAAGTTTTTGTTTATATATTCTCGGTACAGATTTAAAAATATGGGAACTGTCTCACGTGTGACTATGTCATGCCAACATCACTGAATCTTCCCATGTATAAGGTATACGTACTACTACCAAGCCAAGATTAATTGAATAGGGAATCTACACTTAGAGACAGCTGAAAGTCCACACAAAGTGTTATGTACACTTGCCATAGAAATGACAATGTGTATATAGAAGGAAATGAATGAAGTTTTTGATGTATGAAGACATTTTCAGAACATGTCATTTATCAAATTTCAGAAAAATCAGGATTCTCATCAGTCATGTTCTGTAGCTTCAAAACCAGAAAAATTTAAAACCAATATGAGATTAAATATTACCTAGAAACATTTCTAGATGCTGAAAATTAACAGTATATAACATGCTTCTAATGGCCCTTGAGACAGATCTGCTCAGTTTATATTCTCCAGGCAATTTTAAGTCATAGTGTAGGAGCTAGTATGGGCCAGAACAGCATGGCTGTGTTTCAAACAAGTATTTTGCATGTCTTAAAGTTTTGTATAAGGAAAAAGAAAACAAAAAAGAACACATTTTAAGCTAATTCGATAGAAAATAAATATGAGAACATTGCAGACACTTGTTAAAATATTTTCTGGAGAAATTTAGGGATGACAATGGAGAATCCAACAGTCAGCAATCAGTACCCATCACTACAGACTGTAAGTACTAGTTTGGAAATGTTGCTAGTCAAAGATATAATCTGTTGAAGGGAAAATGTTATATGGAAGAATGTTTCTTTCAGCAAAAAGTATTTTCTATATAAAAAAAAAAAAAAAAAGTTTTATAACTCTTATTTTCTTCCCAAGAAAAAAAAACTGACATTTTTTCAATTTCTCATATGAAGCAAAATTTCCAGTCTCCTTCCATTTCATGTCTTAATTTCATTAGAAATTTCATTTGAAATGCTGAGTGAAATATTCAAATGTTGCTTTAAAGTAATAAAATGTTTCATTTCAGTAAATTCTGAAAAGTAATTTCAGAGCATATTTGCATCTGAAAAATATCTATTTCAGTTTTGTCCTAATTTGAAATAACAACAATTCTTATGCTATTTGAAACTTCCAAAGAGCAAAGGTTCCCTTTTGGGAAACCTTTTGTTTATTTCATCCTAATGCCACAAGTCTGGTTTTTATGAAGTACAAGCCTGGAAGTTTTCACGACATGCTATTATTGAAGACAAATCTGAGGTTTTGCTTGCGTGAGCTTGATCCTAAAGTTCCAAAAAATATTATTTTTAGACGCCAAGCAAGACATTGTTGGGCTCAGCACAGCTGGAACTAGACTTTAAGAAAAACCTCATTCCCATTTAGGCACTTAAATATCTGATGGATTTTTCAGAAAAAAAAAATAAAAATCATGTCTTCTTGTGACACTTACTGATTGTCAAATTTTTAAGAGCAAATTGCAACAGAGGTTTAATAAGAACTTTATTTCAAAACTAGCAATACTTGCTCTTATTCGAAAAAATGCAGCTGTAGACCTCTTTATAGGTAAGCTTTGAAGGGGTTTAGAGAGACTCACAGCTGAAAAGTGAATCATTAAACAGGAAATACTAAAATAGAGCTGAATGAGCAACCAAAATATGTGCCTGGCAGCAGAGATGCCTGGATTTATTTTTTTTTCACTTCTCCTTCTCTGCTGCATCTGTCTGTGTTGGGAGACAAGATGACCACATTGTTACAGAAATACAGAGCAGTATACACACAGGCAGTATCTCAGCTTCCTTCTTTCTCTCCCCCAGTGCTGGCCACCTCCTCTCTTTACTCCAACACACAGTCACCTCAGCTGTGGTCCTCGGGTGAGTAACTGAAAGACTGAGGAGGGTACAGATGCTGGAAACCCCCAAGGAATGGGAAATATGAGGGTTGGCATTTCTTCCTCTCTCTCTCCCTCTTTCTCTCTGTTTATGTATACAAAGGGTGTACTTTTTCTTACAGTTATCTTTTTATCCTCTATCATTGGACATATAGTTAATCTTGTGGGCAATGTATCACTTCCTAACCTATCATTTACACTTCAACATTTGATGTCATTTCCTAGCACTTTTTGCTGATACTACTTAAATGATATTTTTTCATCCATTCCCTTTCTCTCCCTCCCTCCTTCCCTCAAAGGGTACAGCCTTTTGTGTTAGCAAAACTCCTCACCCTTCTTGGACAAAGCCAATTGAAATGCATTATTTTTGAAAATATTTTGCTCTATGGCTATGCTCATGTATTGCTTACTCAACAACATCCCCAGAGATTCTGCTGCCATATTATCTCTGGCACACAAAGAATAAACCTGTTTAGCAATTACATGGAAAACTTCTGAGAATGACCATGCTGTCGCTGGTTCAAGGAGACAGGCAAAATAAGATGCAACTTAGAGACTGGGGAAAAAAAAGGAAGTTCCTTCCCTTCTGCCACATGAAAAGCCAACCATGTTTATCAGTTCCAGCCTGCCAAAAATCCTTGTATCCTGTGATTTTTCCTATTCAACTTTTTCACCCCCATATTCTTCTACTGAGGCTTTCCAGTACTCTTCTTGCTCTTTGAATGTCTCCTGAAAGAGAATATTTCTATCAAAGAATGTTTGCTGTATGAAAATTTAACCCAAATGACATTGTTAAGGAAGGTTGGCCAAACACTGGTTGTGACTGTGACTGTGACTGAGGTTTAAGAGCTACTAATTAAAGACTCTAAAAATGGGAGTTTTGATAGTTTATTGTGCTAATTCTTCAGGCTGGCAGTATGCTGATGAACTTCTCCCTTTTTTTCTCCTATCTTTTCAGGAGAGGGAATAGTTCCACAATAACAGAAGAAGACATACACTGTATCTTATCTTTTTTTTTGTTGCTCTTTGCATGAGGGAAATGATGGTGACAAAATACTGGTAAACAGATCAGAAGAAATGTCAGACATCAGTGGACTACTTTCTTCCCATACTGCAAAAAGCTGGAGATTGTAGAAATGTCTTACCTGTGTAATATACTGGAATGTGCTCTAACAAATGCTTGTTTCCTCTTCAGGATGAGCCCAGCATACTCATAAAGAAAATGACAACAACAACCAAAAAAACAACTAACCAAAAATCCCCACAAAACAAACAAAACCACAAACAAACAAACAGCAAAACACAAACCAAAACAACAACAAAACACACAAAACCCCCCACAAAAACAAAACCTCATGCCCAAAACTGCAAAGCTCTATATAAAAACCAGTACTTCTGTATGCTGATGTAAGTGAAGAATAAAAGAGGAAGCTAAGAAATATATATAATTTCATAGTTTAAAAATCATTAGGGTTTTCCTGAAAAGGAGTAAACATTCATCAGTTTGAAAGGGTGCCTGATTGCTGAAATTGTAAGTATAAGCTTCCCTCCAGCCTTCAGATGTTTACAGTTTTGATTGCATGTATTGCTGCAAAGTTTTGTCAAATTATCTCTTCTGGAAGCCATCTTCTCAACCAAAAGGAAAATACAGTGCTGTAAGCTTCCTTTAGAATAGATCAGGTACCTGAAGACCTGTTCAAAGCTTTAGAAACC
>JANHFX010005902.1:0-11232 GCA_027560015.1 Chloroceryle amazona | reverse complement strand
ATTAAAAAAAAAAAAGAAAAAAAAAGAAAAAAAAAAATAAAGCTTTGAATCTTTTGGTCCCTCCATGCTGGCCCGTACTTTCGGACTGTCCCTGCTCCTCAGCAGAGAGGATTTCCTGGAAGTCCTCCCAGAATCTCAACTTGTAAGAGAGTGATCTCCTGTTTTGGCTCCGAGGTGCAGTATGGCAGCATGTCTCGGGTTTGTAGTAACTTGTAAATTATCTTAATCTTCTGAAAATATTGCTGAGAATGACTCAAGTTTCATACAATCCCATTTTACCTGCCAGCTCTCGTCTTTTTCTTACTATTTCTTTTTTTGCCATGGTTCTACACGGGCATTAACTTCAGTGAGAATGTGTGAGCTTAACAATTTTGTATCAGAAAAATGCTTCTTTGGATTTAAAAGAGCAGCTTCTGTGCGAATTCCCTGTGATGCAGCCAGAACTAAGGGCTTTGTGTTTCCACTTCAAGAATTGTCCTGTTTAAGGGAATATTGAATTTGCTCTGGGCTGAATTTCTTCACTGTGGTGATTTGTTGTTGGTTGGTTGGTTTGGGGTTTGTATTTTTTTTTAAATTAATCCACTTGAACTTCTACTATTTGCGCTAAAACTTGATTTTGTTGAGCTTGATGTTTGATCTGGTGTTACTGATCCATAAAGCAGACGAGCTCTTCCTAGCTCTGAAGAAATGCAAAGGAAAATTCAGGTTACTGGCTGCGGCCGGTTCGTGTGCCCGCTCCTCCTGCTGGCAGGAACTGCACCCTACCTGAAACTGGCCACCGAGTTTTCAACCAGAAGTAACTTACTAGTCCAAAGAAGCAAGAAAATGCAAAGTCAAACTCGGAGCTGACGCTCTGTCCCTTGCTTCTCGCGCACGATGTCCGGACGGTGCTGGGAGCCGAGCCAGGAGCTGTGTGCAGCTGCCTCTCGAGCCGGGGATGGCTTTGGCTGGGTGGTGCTGCCAGTTTGTGTGAATGCTGGGTTCTTTTTCACCAAAAATGTGGTGCTATGGCGAGATCTCCACCCGGAGAGGACTCTGCTTCCAGAATTCTTCCCTCTAGAGAGTGAAGAATCTTTCTGCCTGGCTGCTTGGGTTGAGTTAAATGATGTCTGAGGCCGTTCTGGAGCCCGGCGTGGGCGTTGTGTGGCAGCTTCTCGTGGGGGGTGTTGGTAGAAGGTGTGTTGGCTCTGGGTGACACCAGGGAGAAGGGCAGAGTCTCGGCAGCGGCGCCGTGTCCGGAGCGTTGTAAGCTGACCCGCGGTAGCGTAGTGGTGTTTGGAGGGCTGTTGGTGCAGACACAGGCGAGACTTCCCTGGAGAAACCCGAGGCTTTTCTATCGTGTCTGACTTAACATCCCGCTGCAGGAACAAAACTCGCAGGGAATTCGTTGCGTGATTACTTTGAATTCTGACATCTTTGTCTTCCTTCCTTCGAGGGCTGTCCTCATCCCGCTCAGCGGGACACTTCTTAGGCTGCAGTGCCCACAAACTTCATCTCCAACAGCTGCAATAGTGTCGTGGTGCTGCCGCCGCCGGGCACCGCGCTCCCGCGGCTCGGTTTTGTCAGGATTTTTGACAATCTGCTTTCACAGAGGGAAGATTTAAGGGCTTAAATTCTAGTACTGCAGACTAAAGAAAATCTTTTATAACTCGCTCAAAAGTCGGCTTTTAAAATGAGCCAATGTTGAAGTAATATTTCCAAAACCAGACTCTGCAGCATTTATTCAAACTTCTTTCGCACCAGTGTAACGTGATGGACTTACCCGGATTGCACTGAGAGCAAAATAAGGTCCTGGCATCTCTCAGACTCTGAAACAGTAAATACCTGGGGAATTGAACTTCTGGTCTATGCACATCGTGACACTTCTCCAGTTCTCGCGGCACTCGGCAATCAGAGTTTGCAGGACTTAATTTTGGTGTGGCAGTCTGGATTCATAACGTCTTGTCCTCTGTGTGTTGATATTCCTGTACAGTTTGGACTTTCCTCAGTCTTCTATCACCGTGCAGAGACATCCTGCATTTGTCAGTGGTTTTATTATTATTATTATTACTCTTTTCCCCTCTCCCCAGTTAGGGACAATAGGCTCCTTCTCTCCAAACTCTCAACGAGACCCTTCCACAGAGGACAGAAGTGGAATGGCTTTTCCCGAGAGAGAAAAAGAGACAGCAGCTCTTTACAAACCATCCAGGAATGCCTGACTTTGGGTGGTTAGACCGTGGTGAGTGCCAAGACTCTTCGACAGAGCGTTACTTTGTGATTCAAGGTGGAGGTGAACGCACGTTCCCTGTGCGCGGAGCGCTGAGGTTTGAGCAGCCTTTGGTGACTCTGTTACCTCAGGGCGGCAGCGGCGCCTGGAGATAGAGGTGAGGAGGTGGCATTGTCACCTCTGTGGTGTCCTGGCGCGGTGTGGAGATGCAGGACTCCTTTCTCACAGAGAATCTGAGTCGCTGGAGACGTTACCTTTCCCACGTGGTAGCTACAGAATGTTACTCGTGGGTTGTATTTTGTACCACAGGGAACCTTGGTGCCATTTTTCCAGCTGCTGCTGCTCCCCAGACCCCCTTGGGCTCCGTGGGAGCGACCAGATGTAGGAACCCTCCAGAGACAGCGAGGAAGGATCTGAAGCGTTGTGCCCGTGCTTGTTCTAGAGCAATAAAGAGCGAGTGAAGGCAGCAGGGTGGCGGTTGGTGTCAGTGACACCCGTGAAGCACAAGCATGGTGGGATTTGTTTGTTCCCTCTGGGCCAGGCTGTCCCCTCGGGTGGCTCTGGGCCACCACGTGAGCTTGGCATGTGGAAGAGACCGATGGTAAAGCCCTTCCTGACAGAACTGTCAGTCTGTGTAATTATCAGAAGGTTTATTTTTTGCCCTAACAGCAAGAGCCTTAATGCCTAATCCTGAAACCTACCTAAAGCTGCCCCGGGGTTGTTCCGTGTGCCCGGCTCTGCCCAGAGACCAGCCCCAAATGTGGATGCCCCTCGACTCGCCAGCTCCTGCCTGGTGTTTCTGAAGGGGAACGGTCGGTGCCGAGAGAGCTGCCGATGGGAAGTGCCCGGAGAGCAGGGCTGACGTGGCCGAGGGCCGGGCCGGTGTGCGAGGGAGGGGAGGTTTGGCAGCTGTGGTGCCAGTGAAGGCCGTTGAGCAGCCCGATGGCTGCCGGGGACACTCTCGCTTGCCCCCAGCAGCCATGAACTGCAGGGAGAGCAGGGTGGGGAGCCTGGCTTTGGGCAGAGCCAGCGTGTGACGTGTGGCTCTGTCGTCATGACCGTAGAGCTTGCAAGGAGATAAGGAATTGTTTGACTATTCCCTTTTTTTTTTTTTTCTTTTTTTTCCCCTTCCTTATCCTGGTACTCGTGGTGTCTGAGCTGCTGTAGGGATAGGTTCAGATCGTGCGATGCAGCTGCGTTCATGTGACCGTGGAAGGGATTTCTTGCTTTCAAGCACCCAGCAGAAATGTGAGCGCATGGGAGAGAGTTGCACGTACAGTGGTCTCGCCTCCAGACCACAAAGCCTGGGGTGTTTCTTTCTTGTGTGGATTTACTTTACAAATCTGATGCTGGGTCAGCTTCACCTTTTGCTGGGTGGTACCGAGAGGGTCCTTTCCAGATACGCTGAACCCGGGTTAGAAATTGGCTGCAAAGGCCATTAAGGTGCTTCTGGCTGCCCCCTCGGAGAGGCTCGTTGTTGTTTTGGCTGCATAGGAAAGTACCCAGGTCCCTTTGTGGACTTGGAAGTGCTGTTGTAAAGCCAGATCCTCCGCTAAAGGCTCTTGACTGTTGTCTAATGCAAACTGGAAAAGAGAAAGGCAACAGGGAACTGTTTCTGGACAACAGTGTCACTGCCTGTGGAGTAGTGCAAGTCCCTCAGCTAGCTGTAGCTGACAGGGATACAGAGTGAAAGCTGCTGCTGCTGTTTTGTTTCCGATATGGAAACGGCCCCCCAGCTCCTGGTCCCGGTGCCGGAGGCTGCTCGGCCACGTTGCTTCTCAACCCATCGAACGACCAAAGTGTTTGGACCGTGCCAGGGTTTGTTCTTTCCAAATCACTCCCTCCGTTCCGGTAAGAAGTGAATTTCTTTAGTTAGCTTCAAGCGGATGGTTTTCATCCCATTTCAATTTGTGCCTTGTACCCTCCCCTGCCGTAGGGAACGGACAACTCATGTGTGGTACCTCCCCGAGTGTCCCCAGGTGGTGCCGAGCTGGGGCTGCAGCTGTACCCAGGGTGGTTCTGTGTCCCTCTGGCACGGCCACCCCACCTCCTGGAGATGTCCCTGTTGTCCCAGGGCAGCAGGACCTGGGCTTGGTGTGGGAAGATGCTGCATAACGTGGTGTCCTTCCTTGGTGTCCCCTGGCTCCCCCCACCCCTGCACCTGGGGACAGGATTGTCCCTTGCAGCCTCTCCAGGCTTAGTGGGGCAGAGACCCAACCTGTGCAGAAAAGCTCTGGTGGGAACCATCGTGAGCTGGGTGTCAGGTGAGGCTCTGGCTGCCACCCGGTGTCACTGAGCCAGAGCTTTGGTGTGAGCGTGGGGCCCGGGGAGGCAGGAGAGCGTTGGGGGAGCTGAGCCGCTGCCGGCTGCGCGGCTCGGCCACTGTTCTGGCACAGCCGATCTCACCCCCATTGCCCATTTTTTCCTCCCTGCTCACGCTTCAAAAGAGAGTCAAAAGAGAAGGGCCAGGAGCGATGCCCGAGGGGTCGAGTGCGAAAGAGCGACCCGAGCTCCGCCACTGCATGCGCGTCGGCTTTGTTGTCACGACGTTAAGGAGTAGTCAAGACAAAACCGAGCGCCGCTGTGAAGCCACCTTGGAGAGGACGCCAGACCCTGTGCTGCAGTATTTATCTGAACTGGAATTCCCAATGTTTACCTCAGTGTAAATACCTGACCCTTTCCCGTGGGAGGAAAGGAGCATTGCATGGAGCAATCCCTGTCCCCAGCGCTTTGCCAAACACACCATCCTCTCCAAGACGGGCTTCACATCGGTGTGGGCACTTGTCCCTCTTTGGACCCTTTACCTTTCTAGGATGTGAATGGTAAAAATGTGAATATTTGTTGTTTACTTCATTAGGCATAATTCATGATGATGTGTTTATATGAAGAAATATCACAGACTGAAGCAAAACCATATGCAATTGGTTTACTTTATTATAAACTGTATATGATGTACAAACTAATAAAAACTGAAACGACGACCGTCTCCCTCTTGTTCTTGAACAGGCAAAGAAAGGAGAGATTCCAGCTGTGCCCGGCGGTGCCGGGTGGGATCTGGGGAGGGAGAGGGGCAGCGTCGTCCTGCGCTCCCGCGGGAGCCGCTCTGGGAAAGATGTTCTGACAGGTTTGGTGGAACCAACCCCCGGGAGATCCGTTAGGAAAGACCCAGCTGAGCATCAGGCTCTGGCCCTGCTGCTGGTGCAGGAGCTAACAAGGGGTTTTCAGTGAAGGTAGCACAGGAGGATCATAGGTGTGTATATATATATAATTTTTTTTAATGTTATCATGATAACTTCTTACCCTCCATCTTTTTGGAACAGCAGAAAATATTTTGCATTAGCACTAAACCCGCAGAGCGTTCCCAGATTAACCCCACCATGCTCCTTGCTCTCGTTTCCCAACGTTCAGAGGAGAAGCAGATCCTGCACCGGCAGCCTTGGGCTCGCCAGCAGCGGCTCTGGGCGAGCCCAGCACACACGAGTCCAACACCGTGAGTATTTACAGAGGTTAAGGTGGGGTTAATTGCACGGTGCAGCTCATCAGACACCCAGCTGGAGTTTAAACTGTTGTCCTGACCTGAATCTGTTAGTTGCCCTTTTGTGTTACAGTGAAGTAGTGACCACAGATCCACCAGCAAAAAAACATAAGTTTCCATAAAACAGACTTAATAACACAAGTGCTTGATCATTAACGTTTTTTTTCCAGCCAACGGTTTAGGTTTGAGCAGATGAGTTACGTGGTTATGGCACCTCCACTTACTGCCTACATTACAAGGTTACTGCCAGACTAACATTTTAACATTCAAGTGCATTAGAGAAAAGGAGGAAAATCTTGCATGAAGTACGAGTTCTATACTTCAGACATGATTTTAGTTCTTATAAGATGGAAGAGACTGTAGTTACCTCTTCCACCCCCTGCCGAGGCAGGATTGTTCCCTACAGGACACGGACGCTGAACAGTGCTTGGCCCAGGCCCTGTGCCAGGAGGAGGGGAAGGGCTGGAGCTGTGCTTCAGGAACCCAGCGCCTCTCCCGGGGTTCCCCTCGCTGCCTTTAGCCCTCGGTAGCTGTCAAAGGCATCGTCTGGCCACGTGCTTCCCTGCACCCGAGGCAGCGTTCACGGGCGGTGAACACGGCCCGGGGCAGAGCGCGGCTGGCTGGGTGCAGGACCAGCTTTGGCTCAAGGCTGCTGGGTGCCCAGCTGCCCTCAGCACCTTCTCTTCTCTGTTAGTAACGGCCACGCTTGACAGATGTGATCCACAACTGGATCTTGCTCGTTTGCACCCAGTAACAGCTACCAGAAGGACTGCTGTCAGTCCCTCGGGCAGGGGAGAGGGGAGAGGTGCTGCACAGTTTGCTTCACTTGGCTTCAGACCAGTTAGGCACAGGCTGTGTGGTCTGCCACTGCTTAGAGCAAAGATCTAACGATTGTGGTTCATGGGGACGTTCTAAAAGACCAAAGCTGATCTTCCTCCAAGGAAGAAAACAAGCAGAACGCTCCAGCCAGTTCTCTCCAAAACTATTCCACTAAAATACTCAGCAGCACTTTGGTTATCGATGGCAGTTACGTGACCGTTTTCCTTTGTTGCTTGTTTTCTTCCTTGTTCTGAGGCCAATAAACTCTCTCCCCAGAGGCTTCGCACTGGAGTTGGCAAAGGGCTTACTTTAGTAAAGGTAGAATTATTTCTCTTTACACTTTTAAAGGTTACAGGAGTTACTTGCCTTCTAAAACCAAACCAGCCACCCTGCCCCCCCCTCCTAGATGATGGTGCAGGAACTAAAAGCAGAGCCCCGTTTGTTGGTGCTCTGCGTTGGCACAAGTTTTCCTTTTCCATAGTAACCTGAGAACACCGCCCTCACATCGATCTTTTTAGCAAGGACGAGCATCCACATACCGTTATCAAAATACAGCAGTTTCCCTCCTCCAATCTCCCCCACTTGATCCCCTTTGTTCCCTGCCTTTTCCAGTTTGACGAACTCCAGCAGGTCCAGCCCGGTCTGAACGGCTTCGACGTTGTTGGCGCAGCCCAGGGTGATGTGGGCTCGGCTGCCTTTCGGGAGGTTGTCGGTGGGCAGGATCTTGTCGACGTCTCCCGGCCACAGCAGCAGCTGCTGTTCGCTCAGCTCCACCCGAGCACCGACAGTTTTTGTTGTGATGAAGAGAGCGGAGATGGACAAGGTGAAGCCTTTGCCGTAGGAAGCCTTCACCACCTGGGAGAAGAGGGAGATGAGCCCAGAGAGGGGCTTTAAGGGGCTGCCCACGGCTGGCATGTTTGGGTTTATGGTCTGTGAGCTCAAGGTCTGGGTCAGCCACACCAACTTTGGCTTTGACACATGGGAAATACCACGTGCGACTCGAATATCGGGGCCTGAAGCTCCTGCTTTCTCAACTCTGAGCTGGTTACATTTTTTTTTTTCCTTTGCAAATCCCAGTATTTAATCTGGGACTTCTCTGTTTTGAAATAATTTAGCTGGCAGTGTAAATCCCCTAATTCAGCATCATCCCAATCAAGGTATGGGGGGGCAGGGCTA
The DNA here is from genome assembly GCA_027560015.1 of Chloroceryle amazona. Classification (NCBI taxonomy): domain Eukaryota; kingdom Metazoa; phylum Chordata; class Aves; order Coraciiformes; family Cerylidae; genus Chloroceryle; species Chloroceryle amazona. The sequence continues at coordinate 3,496 of JANHFX010005902.1, read as the reverse complement.
TTTTCTTTGGAAGCTCAGGGAATAGCCACCCTCACTCCCACAGCTGGGACTTTCCCATTCATGGGAAACATTCCTGCTCACAGGGATGTTTCTCCTCTCCCTGCCGCTCGGCTCCAAGCAAAGCCCCGTCCCCAGCCCACCCCAGAGGCTCGCGGATCCCCGGCCCCCGAGCTCACCTCTTGCTGGGCATATTCCTCAGCTCCGGCTGCTTTTCCGAACTCGGTGTATTTTGTGGTGCAGTGCAAGACTCCGGGCGGCCGCTTCACGAAGTAGCTGGTGAGATCGATTTTTATTTTGGGATCATCAATAGCAGAGGCAACTGCAAACACAGGTAAGCAGCGTTACTATCGCAAAGTGATCCCCCTGATGTCACCCCACGAGCACGAGTCCCGTCCCAGCTTTCTTCACCAACCTGTCCGTCACGGTTCATCTTTCCTCCTGCTGAGGAGGACTGGATGGGTAAATCAAACTCCTCCTTCCACCCTGGCTAACGGTGGAGGGGACTGGAACAAAGAAGCCTCTGCACGTTACCACGGCTCATCTGAGCCCTGGTGCCCTACGCACCCTTAGGGGCAGAGGTTGTTCAGTGTTCCCCTTTCCTCTCTGACTCACCGCAGCACCCAGGGGACACTCGGCGCCCGCTGTGACACTGCTGCCACCCCCAACCAGCTCCCTGCCTCTCGGGGAAAACTGCTTCACTTCTTTTTACTTACAGCAGCGACTTTGGCAACTATGGGCAAGGGATTAGTAGCTTTAAATGGTTTTTCTTGTTGCTAACTTCAGCTAGAAATGCCCCTGGGAAGCTGAGCAGGTGTCGCATTTACGTTAATGTTTCAGCGACCGAGCAAGAACCCGGGAAGCCCCTTCCATACATACAGTATTTACTCTCCTTCTTGAAGGCTTTGAGACTTCCGAGCTCATCTAAGAAAGCCTGGCCAGCCTTCCTCAGGATCTCTGAACTTCTTTTGCTCAAAAACCACCCGAAATACATGGGTAGGAATTCCTTCTCCAAGCTCGGCTTCATCTTCTTCAGCTCTTCCACCGACAGTTTCCACTGGTTCTTTTCCTTCAGCTGAGGACAATCCATCCTCCACTGGGTTTTGGGCTCGGCAAAGATGATTTTGTACCGGTATTTGTCAGCAATGTCAAAGAGTTGGTCCAGTCGTTCCCTCTCGTGATGAGTGTCATCCAAAACGATAACGCTGATGTCTCGTTTGCAATAGTCAACTAGATCCTCGTCCACCTTGGAATACTCTTCAGGGATGGTGCTTCTTATTAAAGGTGTGATTTTGTAGTTATCGACAGAGATCACCTTGCAGGCATCTTTATACCGATCTTGAATGGCCTGGGCCAGAGTGGACTTCCCACTGCCGGGCAGGCCTCTTAAAATAAAAAAGGTTTTAGATTCTTTGATAGTGGAGATGGTGTCTTCATCGTCAAGGAAAGGGAACTGCAAACTTTCGGGTCTTTCCTTCGCTGATTGAGTAGACATTTTTCTAAATATTTTAGGCAGGAACGTGTGACTCTTCTTTGAGAAGCCTCTGTTCTGAAATGCGAGAGGAAAACATTTTACAGTCCAGCAGCCCTGGGAACCCCCACCTTCCCCCGCACGAGCACGCGCTGTCGAGACCCTTCACCGGGCCCTCTACCCCCGTGTCCCCTCCCCTCGGCTGCTGCGCTCGGATTCAGCCACCCGGCGGGTCCCCTAGAAGGGACCTGTGCCCTGTCCCACCACCACCACCGGCTGCCTGACCTGAGGAGCTGATGCTGCAGCTCTGCTCCCCACTCCCTGCCTGACCAGGAAGGGGAAGTTTCACCCGTCACGTGGCAGCAGCTGCAGGTTCAGAGGCACCATCAGCTCCAGCCTGAGCAGAGCCCTCGGGGTGTCGAATTTATTTCTGAACGCTTAAATATAGACCAGTGGCTGCCAGCTGAGGCGTTACTGGGGGAGCTCTGCCTGCAACGGGAAACGAAAGTCCCAGCAGGCTGTGGCAGCTGCTGCACTCTCACAGTCTCGTTGCTTCAGATGAAAAAGGCTGCAAAGGGATTGGAGTCTGTTCAGGGATTCCCCCAGCCCCAGAGGATGCTGCTGCTTGGGTTAAAATTGCTCTTTCTTCACACTACGCTGAACATCGGCGCCCCGAGTGCCTCAGAGGGTGGAATTTGGGCTCCTCGGGTGGTGAGGAGCAACTGAAACGGCTTCCGGGAACCACCTCCAGCAGCTGCCAAGCTCAACGCAAAAGTGAAACCAGCCCTTGGGAAACGCTGCTCCAGTCTGGCAGCCCCGAGCGAGCGGGAAAAACGGTGCTGGGAGCTTGGCTGGCTCGTTCTCCCCTCCTCCAGCAGCCCCAGGAACTGCAAACCCAGCTGAATTCCCAGCAGGGTCTGGGAGGGAACAAGGGATTTCTCCTACTGTGTGAGTTTTCAAAAGCATCAATGGGGCAGTCACTGGTTTTTGGGTCAATGTGTGAACTCTCCACTGTTCCCCCCCTAGACCAGCCCGTGACAGGCTCTGGAGCCAAACGCTGCACCCACAGTGATGCTGAAGGGGGAAGTTTTGCCTTTGCTGCAGAAATCGAGGGGGTTTTACGCCCAACATCAATGCTCTGCCTGTCGCAGAACAGTATGGTTTTTCCTGTTGCCCAGGGCGAAGCTGTTGCTGAAAAAACTATTTCAGTTGGTGAACTTTCCTCTCTCTTATTCCAGGAGGTGGGGTTTGGTCCCAAAGCATCCTAGGAGCAGGACCAGCGCCCTGCTGGTGGACGTGCTGGGCTGGCACTGGGGTCTCAGCTGCTGCACCACACACAATGATGGGGAGCCCTGAGCACGCTGGGGTAGCCGTGCCCGAAAGTGGTGCGGGGTTCCTGCCACAGGAACGAATGGGTGTCCGAGAGGCACGAGGAACACTCGGGACCCCTCTGTTGCCTTCCCCATGGATTCGGGGCTGACCTGGGGGTCATCATACAAGAGGAAGCTGATGGCATGAGAGAGGAGAGCGGGGTTAAGTGTCCAGTTTGGTCCAAGCGGGGATGGGTAGAGCCGGGCCAGGTTGCCCTTGCTGTGGCCGGGTGAGGGCTGTGGCCAGGTCCAGCTATTTTGCTGAAGGCAGCTGCTGGGGATCGGGGGTCGCAGTAACTGAGGCCGCTTTTCAAGCCAGCAAACAAAAGAACAATAATAGAAAACACCCTCCAGCCCCATTGTTCCGCCGCCAGCTCGGAGGATAATGGTCCCCTTCATGGGATGGGGCCACGTAGGACCTTGGCCGGACAATGGCCCCACAGAGCTCGGCGTCGGGGGCGCGCTGGGCTCCGGGGTGGACAATCCCCCATTGAACCCGCGCCCCCGGCCCGACTCTCCCCACCGGCCCCACAAAGCTCCCGCTTGTCTCCGGGCCCGGGCTGGAGCGAGGGACGGCTCCGGGCATCAGGGTGTTGAAGGGGCTCGTTCCCCACCTGCTCCCCACTTTTCCCCCCACCCGGGGGAGATGCAGGGATGG
>JANHFX010005901.1:0-27068 GCA_027560015.1 Chloroceryle amazona | reverse complement strand
CCCTTTGGGGAGGGAGGGGGGTTAACAGAGAGTGTCTGTTAGGTCTTAGGGGCTGCCCTGACCCTAAACCACGACAAACATCCAATAAACAGTGTGGATAAAGTTGTTTTGGGAATAGGGGTTATTTTCTTATCAATTACTTTAAGGCTCAACAAAGTATCAAGAAAAAAAGAAAGGAAAAGTGAGAAGAAAGAGAAAAAGATAGCAGGGAAGAGAGTAAAATAGAAAGATATCACTACCTTTTGATACAGCAACATCTCAGGATCAGTATAAATCTTGAGTTTTTCAGTGGTGGGTACGCACAGATCACTATTTTACTGTCTCTTTATACTCTTAGGATATGTGTGGCAAGACCAGTTTACATAGGAAGTGCAGAGAGGTGGTGCTAAATTACATGAGTCCCTTCTGGTGCAGTGTCATTATAGCCCCTCTCCTTGTCGCAGTGGCTAGCAGAAGAAATTAACTCAGGGAAAAGACACCTTCCCGCCTACACTGATTTTATCTCTTCCTATTGTTAATTTATCTGTAAGGAGCCAGGGGAGGATGGCAGAGCCATAATGAGAACCATTGACACCTCCTCCCTCCAGGAAAACCTTGCTCATTCTCTATTCAGATCTTACCACCACACTAGGTTTGACACATCAATAGTCGGGCTCTTACATAAGGACCCCATGCTAAACAGGGAAAGGGTGTGAGGAGTCCTCCCCCTGAGGGAGCAGAGACAATGCAGAGACAACGTGTGATGCACTGACTTCAACCCTCATTCCCCGTCCCGCTGCACCACTTGGAGGCGGAGAAGGCAGAAAAAATCAGGAGTACAGTTAAACCCAGGAGAAAGAAAGAGGTGGGAGGAAGGTGTTTTAAACTTTAGGTTTTATTTCTCGTTACCCTACTCTGATTTGATTTGCAATATAATTTCCCCAATCAAGACTTAAGTCGAGCCTATTTTACCCGTGATGGCAATTGGTGAGTGATCTCTCCCTGTCTTTATCCTGACCCACAAGCTTTTCATTATATTCTTTTTCCTCTGTCCAGTTAAGGAAGGGAAGTGATAGATCAGCTTTGGTCAGAACATGGCATACAGACAAAAAAAACAAACAAAACCTGCTGTCATTTCATAGGTTTTCAAAGCTTACTTAGTTTTCACATCTTCTATAAATCAGGAGCCAGTTTTCTAGCTATCCCAGGAGAAACAGTCTGGCATTTAACATAATGAAAGGATGACTGGTACATGATTAAGGCATCAAACTGGCTTTAGATACAGGATTTACCTTGGGTCCACCATACCTGTCATCTACACTGTAGTCAAGATTTGGAAAGCATTGGTGGAGCTCAAGCTGCATCTACACTCATACATATATTTACAGGGAGAAGTTGCACAGACTTGTTCAGAAAGGGGGGGTGTTTGGGGGATTTTTGTACCTTTTGTTTGTTTGGTTGTTTTTAGTTGGTTGGTTCTGTTTGGTTTGTTTATTTTTTTAAAGTAGATAATATTAGAAATTTCTTCATGTATGGACAATATTTCTACTCAAAAAGAGAAGAAAGAGTATCCTTAGCATTTGGAATAGATTGTGTGGGACTAAAAAAATCAACTTCAAATACATGCCTGCTTGTCGGAGACCAAGGGGCATGAAGGAAACTTTTATTTTTTTCCAGGTGGCTGTCTTGACCTGCCTGTTTGCTCTGTTTTTCAAATAAAATCTTGAAAGTTGTGACATCCTTCTTGATACACAGCAGGGAATTGTTGCAGGGTAAAAAAAACCAAACTTTTTCTTACTCAGTTCTACTGGTGCCTTTGAGACAACAGGTTTATTTCAGGGTATAGGAACACAGAATTTTTTAAAGTCAGTTTCCTTTATAATGTCCTGATCTTATCATCCCAAAGCATTAGTTGAGACCAGAAAAAAACAGATTTGAAAATAGGAAAATGTTATGACATTTCCAAATGACAACAGTAGTTTAATACAAGGAATTGTCAAAGGCTAGGTTAGCTCTTGTTTTATCCAAGTTGATTCACTCAGTTTTAGTTGAAGCAACCATAATATCTGTAAATGCTGTTGAATCACATCAACTTAAAATTATATATATATATTGTTTAAACTTTTTGTATTATTTGAAATAGTTATTTCTGAATTTACTGTAAAATCAATGCAGCAGAATCTTTTACAAATCATTGACTAACACAGAAGGGATCTCAAGGATGACCTGATCCAAATTTTCTTCACAAAAGCAGTCTAGACAAGATGGCCCACCACCCTCTCCAACTGAATCTTAAAAGTGTCCATTGTCCCCACAACAACTCCCCTTGAAGATATTATTCCAATGACTAATTGTCCTCATTGTGAAAAATTTTCCTCTTATGTCCAACTGGAATGTCCCCAGAAGTAACTTGTACCCATTACCACTGTCTTTTTCCCTTGTAAAAAAGGAGTCTCCACCTTCTTTGTAGCAATTCTTTAAATAATGAAACATAGTAAGTGAGGTCTCCCCTAAGCCTTCTTTAGTCAAGGCTGAACAAACAGTTCTCTTAGCTTTTTCTCATATAACAGACTTCTCAGTCTTTTGATCATCTTTGTGGCCCTTCTCTGGACACTCTCCAGTCCATACGTTTTTTGTATAGTGGAAGCACCATTCATTCATTCCATAATTTTTTCAGGGACTGAAGTAAGACTAATGGGCCTATAATTTCCTGGATCCTCCTTTAAGCCTTCCTTTAAGCCCTTGTATATGTGAGTGACATTAGCCTTCTTCCAGTCTTCTGTGATGTCCCCCAATCTTCACAACTTCTCAGGGATCTGGAGAGCAGGCTCACAACATCAACCAGCTCTCTTAACACCTTCAAATTGATATTGTCAGGGCCCATCAATTTGTAGGGGTCAAGCTCCTGTAATAATTCACATACCAACTCTTCCCTCACTGACGGTGGGTCTGTGCTTGCATCATCTGTGATTTTTGTTTCCAATGCCTGGAGCCAACAGTGCTGGCAAACAAAGAGGTGAAAAAAGTATTCAGAACCACTTCCTTTTCAGAGATGTTGGTGACTAATTCACCTCTCCTGTTCAGAAGCAGGCCAATATTTTCCTTCTGTTTCTGCTTGTGGTTTACATACCTGAAGAACCCTTTCTTGCAGTTGTTGACATCTCTGGCCAATTTCAACTCAAGCTGAGCTTTTACTTTTCTAACTGCTTCTCTGCATACCCTTGTAATGAATGACCTTGTAGTTCTCCATGGATATTCATCTGCTTTTCACTCTCTGGTATGAATCTCTCTTGATTTTGAGAAGACTCAGAAGCTCACAGTTAAGCCAAGAGGGTCACTTGCTCCTCCTACTTGACTTATCTTTAAAGGAGATGTGCTTCCAGGAGAACGTTCTTGGAAAACTTCCAGCACTCACTAGCCTTTATCATCCACAGAAGTTTCCCATGGAATCTTTCCCAACTGAGTTCTGAGATGAAATTTACTTCTCTAAAATCTAAAACATTTGTCTTAATACTAACTTTCAGCATACTCATCAGGATCCCAAACTCTACAATAGTGTGATCACTGCAGCCAAGGCTGTTACTAATCAAGATATTACATAGCAGACTTTCTTACTTTGTGAGTAGTAAGTCCAGCAGTGTCTCATACCTGTTTGTCACATCTAACATTTGTATGAGGAAGCAGTCCTCTCTTGCATGTTCCTTTTGTTCTAGACAATAAAAGAATAAGTACATCTTCGTTTATGTGCAAGGCTGGTAGTACTGCCATATAGCATACAGCAACTAATATCCATAATAGCTCTGTACATCATTATAATTGTGTCCTTGAAGTTGTATAGTTCCCTGGTGAAAACCATGTGATGTTTATATTGGATTTAGCAATTAATCTTTAAGAGTACACTTCTTAGTAGCCATAATCCTTGAAAAATAGTCTAAGCAATAAACACATACAGATAAAATATAGCATATCTATATCTCTATTAAGGAAATTTGAATTACATTGCACTCCTTAAGGTACTACTGAGTAAGGAACCTTCAAATCAATGTTGTTGTTATTATGATTAGGTTTACTGTTTTCATTACAGTACCACACAATGCCACATATCATTGATGCTCCACTGTGTTAGGTACTGTGCCATGAGTCAACAGATACAGCAAAAATGCAGCAATAACAAAATAATCAGTTTTTCCTTATTGGTCTACATATTCATTTATTTTTAATATAAGCAAGAAGGAGCTGCTTTTTTTATTTTTTACCTTATTATCTGTAGATGAAATTAAGACTTTTCAGGACAGCTGTTATATGGGGGTAATATATAATGAAAGAAAACTAATAAGGACTGGGTTGGGGGTTTTTTTGAGACAATCTAAACTGTGGAACCTTGAAGCATTGAGTCAAGGTATATTTCCAAGCTGCAGCTTGAGTTAATATCAAGTAGAAAGCTAAAGGGAAAGCTGTCCAGCTTTTCTTTTCCCCTCACTATGCATAGAATGTTTTTCTGCATAAAAAATCCTCTTATAGTGACAAGGATATCACTCTGCCATCTAATAATATTCCCACATGGGGAAATCCAGACCAGGATACCAGGATGCTGTAATAGGTAACCGGGGATAATTTGCTAATCAAACAAGCTAAGCAATGTTTGAAGAAATTGTTCTTTTGCACCAGAACATCCATTTGGGCAAGAAGCCGACCATAAAGATGCTATCTTAAGCAATACTGTACTTCTAAGTTTGTTATGACCACTGGTTAAGAAATGAAGTATTGGTTGTCCAACCTCTCTATCAAAAGGGTGCCTGCATCAGAACAAACCTGAAGAAAAACCCAGCCCCAGATGAAGAAGATGGAGTGTTTCAAAATCAGCACGGATCATTAAGAAATGACAAACGACCACCTGGCAAAACAAGAACATTCGCAATGTACTATAGCTTGAAGAACGGACCGGCTGTATAATGAGGAGGGGGGCTTCTCAAAAGGATATAAAATGGGGTTGAAAATCTGCAAGTTGCAGACCGTTGGTGGAGCAGGAGACTCCCCAGCCACCCAGCGCTGCTTTGCTCATTTGCCTCAAATAAATTTAAATTTCAAAAAATATTCTCGGTCTCTTTGACTATAACAATACTGATTAATCTTATGTAAAACATTCATCATGATCCAAACAAGGAGGCGGTTAACTACTTTTTTTCTGATAATCAAGATATAGGATCACAGGTATACTTCAACAGTAGAGGAAAATATACTGTTTCAGATCCAATAACCCGAGACAAACAAGGTTGTCACAGCAACATGTGCCCAACTCCAACCAGCAGTGAGGCTGAAGATATATTCCTAGCAGGCACATGAATACATAGCATACATGTACACCACACATATGCACATATACATTTTATACACATTATATGCTTATAGACATCATCAGCCACACAGATCCCAGACAGACTCTCAGAGCTCTTACTTGAACACAGCACCATCTCTATTAAGGAAATTTGAATTACATTGCACTCCTTAAGGTACTACCAAGTAAGGAACTTTTAAATCAATAATAGGATTATTATTGTTAGGTTTACTGTTTTCATTACAGTACCACACATCTTTCTCCCCTCTTTTGCTGAGCAGGATGGAGGTCAAATAGTGAGAATACACTGTTTGCCTAGCAGCTGCCCCCTGGATCCCAGTCTCCCTAGTTTCTGGCATTCAGACATATGAGCCCTAGGGGCTGCAGCCCCACTTTATTACTGGTACAGACCTTTGCTCACACACGCAGACACGCACAGAGAGCTGGCCAGGACTCTCGTGATACCAAAGCTGCCCTATTACAGTGTCACCCATAGGAACACCCAGGAACTCTCACATCCTTGAAGATCCACTCCCTGCAGTGCTCCCTCTTGGTCCTTTCATCAGCCTGCTCAGCTTGATCTTTGCTAGTGATCACACACTCACACACCCATGCTCACTTCAGTGACTCAGACTGATGTTATATTATTAAATCTATTAAATTTATCTATAGAAAACCAAAATCAATGGGAAAGAATCTTCATTAATGTAGTCAGCAAATGTTATGGAATTAATATGATAAAACAAGCTACATGTTTTGATCTTAAATAGTATTCTCTTTGTCACCCTTTCATTCAAATGAGATGCAGCCTAAAGTGTCAGATACTTTTGTAAGATTGCATGTAAGACCACCTTCCTTACCGTTGTTTGGGTTTTTTGTTTGTTTGGTTTGGTTTCTTTATTTTGTATTTGGAAATGTATTAAACAGGGGGAAAAAAAATGAATGAACACTTACTTTAAGCAGGAATTTTCTCTTTAAATGTAATTAGATTATCCTCTGTCACAGATTGCAGAAAAGCAAAACATGAAAACCAACACTCTGAACATAAGCTATCTTTTACACTGAAGAATTAAAAACCCTTGTAAAGGATTAATGGAACCAGACATAGTCTTATTTTGGAATAAGGAAGATTAAGAGAGTAATGAGGCTCTCAGTGCTAGTCAGGTTAGATTTTCTTAGTAGTCATATCTACATAATAATCTTGAATATGGGAGTATGGTAATAAAATGTCTCATACCTATTTAATTTATTTTTGTAAAAACTGAGCTGCTAACTTTACTTCATTATTTACAGGACACAGTATAATTTCACTTTTGTTAACAGTAATTTCACCATTTAAGACAATAAATTTAACCCATGATAAAGCCAACACAAAAATAACTTGATATAAGAAATAACAAAGTTACTTTAAACTCAGTGAAACAAAAAGCCTGAAATGTAAATCTTAACTCAGTACTTTAATTGTTTTTAATTCAGAAGACCTATATGGCAATCAAAAAAGCTAACTGATGTTTTTCTAAACAATCATGCCTATTTTTTTTTTTTATAACAAAACTAATAATATATGGCAATTGTAAAACCATTCAGTATAACATTGCACCCTAGTGAGCAAACTATTTAATATCTTAAAAAGTAAATCTTATGGTTAAATATAAAAAATAAAATAAAGATAAAAATCCAAGTGGTTAATTTTTGCTCATAGAACATCTGAAAAAAATTTGAAAACATCTACAATAAGATTAAAGATTTAGTAAGCTTATTTAGAAATTTCTTTAATTATTTAGATATTTAACAACTCCTAATTACTCTTCTACAATTCAATACTCAGTTAAGTGTCTAAGTAGCACTTTTAGATTTAAAATTCCCTCTGTGTCCTTTTTGTATATGATTGAGTACAAATAATTTTTTCTATTCTTGTGACCTATCATCATTAAGAGTACCAGTGGTAAAAACAAAAGTCAATGAAAATTTTACAGATATTAAACACTATTTTTTTTAGAATGTTCAATACATATGTAATTTTTCGTGTGGAATACAAGTATAGTTCTGATGATATTAATACTTGAAACCTGAAACTAGAGATGGACAGATAGAATTTTCACCTAAAACAAATTGCCTATCTAATAGTTACAAAAAATTCTGCAAGTGAGTGGAACAGAAGGACAAAGAAGTGAATTTTTATTATGAAATGAGCCATTAAAAAGAATTTGTAGATGAGAGAATAAGTGTTTCTCAGATGTCAGACAATTGTCTGAGGTAGGTCATCCTTTGTTCTATGTTGTGTTTGTTTCTTTTCTTAAAATGCATTACTGTGTCAATCACTAGTTAGAGTAAATATGTGATACGGCTTCTATTATTCCAAGATACATTAACGTTTTGTGTGCCATTTGTAAGTTTTCACCCTTTCAAACATTTGAGATTTTTTCTAGAAACTCGTCAACATTGCTTTATTCACTAAGAAATGTGGTTATTCTATACATGCTTAAGGGAAATAAACAAATAAACAAACTCGCAAATTAGTGCCTGCATAAAGTCCATTTTCTCTTAATATTCACAGTTATTTTTTCAAGAGCTTTAACAATGTTTTCCAGCTGATACATTCATGAGTTGTACAATTTTTGTAGAATAAACAGCAGTTTCAGGACAAAATTTTCATAGCAATCAACCTTATTTATATTGTCAAACCCAGGAAGCTGGGCGCTATTTCTGCTAGCATTCTTGCCTTTTTCATCTGCTGAGTTGGCTCTATTTTAGATAATCCTTTTGTTTTAGTCAGGTTCTATGGGGATGCATTTTGGAAAACACAGACAAGTTTTTCTGGCTAAAGAAGTCTTTTGGCTGATCCAATTTAGGAAACTGTAAAATTATAGTCGACTTCAAAAAGCAGTAGAACTCATAATGGAGACCATAGCTGAGCTGCTTATATCAATGAAAATATTACTTTCCAGGAAATGCTACATCCTCTATCTCAAATCAAATATGTGGTACACAGTATTTTTCTTGTCTGTTTTTGAGTAGTTTATCTTCTTTTTGATAATTTACATTTCTTCTGAATCTGGCAAAATGTATATAAATACACAGAATCACAGAATGATTAAGGTTGGAAAAGACCTCTAAGATCATCAAGTCCAACTGTGTACCCAACATTATAATGAACACTAAACCATGTATGATGGAAAATTTATATCATATACTAATGTACATATTTATTTAGGTTCCTTGTACAAAGTTCATTTCTGTCATGTCTTTTTGAGATGTGACTTAAAAAGTCTGTTTATCTGATACTTACCTCTATGAGTGTTACTTTTTGGTAAGACAATTTAGTAATACAATTTACTGTGTTCCTCTATATCTGCAAGTTATTTTTGATCTCTGGGATGGTTTCAATCACGTTTGGGAACGAGCCAGAAGTCTTAAATGTAATTAAGTTCCTAAATGTTCTGTGACAAATGGCACTGTGGTATATAAAAAAATTCCAGTCTGTGCCTTCACAGAAAGAAAAGGAAGCAGAAATTAATTTTTAGACAAACCTTCCAGCAACATCCAACTGGTCTGTCTGCATGCACATACCACTTACTGACTTATGGTGGCTAGTCTAGATATCTCTTTTGCCCAGGAGTGTCAAAGTAAATATGGTTAAAGCCAGAGTTATTTCAGTAGATTTGGGGATCAAAAAAATGCATGTTCACAGATTGCCAGACTTCATTATTATGGTGTTTGTGTAGCAATATATTTTACATTAAAGCTGTCTAATCATTCACTGTCTCAAAATTATGTTCATGCTTAAGGCTTACTGGCATCTGAAAACAAGATATGCTTTGGTTTAGGTTATTTAAATTTATTAGGGTCCTGAGGGAATTGGTTGATATAGTCATTAAGCCACTCTATCATACCTGAAAAATCATAGAAGTCAGAAGAAGTTCTCAGTGAATGGAGAAAATGGAATATTTTACTCATTTTTAAAAGAAAGACCCTGGGAACTACTGAACAGTCAGCTTCACCTCTGTGCTTCTGAGATGATGGAACAGCAACTCTTGGAAGACATGTTGAAGCGTGTGGAAGACAGATGAATAGGGACAGTCAACATGACTTCACAAAGGGCAGATCATACCTGTCTAATCTAGTGACCTTGTACAACTGAGTCACTGCATCAGTGGTCAGGGAATGAGCTACTGATTACATCTACCTGGAAATCTGTAAGGCGTTTGTTACTGTTCTCCACAATATTCTTGCCACTAAATTGGAGAAATATGCATTAGATGGATGGCCTGTTAGATGGATCAGAAATTACCTGGATGGCTACATCAAAGTTTTAGAGTTAATGGATCGATGTTCAAGTGGAAACTAGTAATGAGTAGTGTCCCTCATTGGGTAAAATAATTCATTGACATAGACAGTGGGATCAGGTACATCTTCAGCAAGTACATTTCTAATGTGAGAGGAACTACATTACACAGCCTGGGTTTGTTGACATTTAACCAAAAAAAAAGTCAGAATAAATTGGATTAGGGAAAGAGAAGATTTACCAGAGGAAACAAATTCTGGTTTTATTTCTGTTTTTGAGTCATGTAATTATGTAATACAAAATGAAACAAAAGTTCAGATATCTGAGGCTAAATTCAGGCCTGTCCTTACTACCTACCTCTGCATTTAAGACTTTCACAATCTGCATAGTCTGTGGGTGCACCAATACACCAGGAACAGTACAACTGTTGAAGAAACATCTTTCATCATGTAACACATATTTAGTTTGGAGCTTAGAACATTTCCATGAGAATTGTGGATTCAAATCTACTAATAGGGAAAAGCAAATCAAAATGTCTCACCTTCTGGATTTATATTTTAATCATCATGGCATTTGTCAAATTACTGAAGAACTGTATAATATGATTAGAGATGGGATTATCTTCAAGACTGGGGTTCTCTTCATGGACTGAAAACTAACACTGAATACTTCTTTTGCAATGAAAACTCAAGCATCTAATCCCACATGATTTGCCAAATCTGCCACACAACCACTTGCTAGCTTCTTAGAACTCCCACTGTTTTTCTCCAAAGCCAAGGTAAAAAGTTCTTTTGGACTGTTATTCCACTGCAAATGTATCTTAATATAACTTCCTCATAATACATGAAGTGATAAATAGCCAATGATAATTAAATGCAATAAACTACATATTTACATATGTAGCATGTACATATTTACTCACTTAATTTGAAAAATATGACAAAATAAAAAAATGATAATTTATCTGAAACATTGCATATGAGCATGAAGGTCTGTATTTTAAAATAAATTTAAAGTAAGACATTCAGGATGGTGTCCTCAACAGTATAACCACTCTTGACAAACTCTTATGTTTTTAAAATAATATTAAAATAAGTTTCAAAAAGTATGGTTTTTAACTATCATTTAAATCTTAGCTCAGATATGGTATTGGCAATTATCTTTTTTTAATCTGGAGTCTTAGCTGACATTCTAAGATCTGCATGTCCTGTCATAAATAATAGTTCTAACTGAAGAAGATAGTGCAAGATGTATATTATGACAGTTTTGTGTTTAGAGGTACAGATATCTAAAAAATAAATAAATAAAAAATATCTCCATGACTATGCTGTAGTACTATTGACAGAATATAAGCAGCAGTTTATTAACTCGGAAATCATCAAGAAAATTTTTTTTTTGATCCAAAACTTTCTGAGAACCTTTGATTTTATTTAAATAAGAAAGACCCTGGTGCTTTAATAGATATTTTTAAGGCTGATTTCTCCAAGGGCTGATGAAATTAAGATGAAGAGACAACACATACAGATAAACGATGTGTATTTTCCTCCAAAAAGAGTGAAAGACAGACTTTGTCACTGTTATGAGATATTTAGAGTAATGGTTGTTCATTTTTAGTATTCAAACAACATTTGGTAGAGGTTGCATGTTTTGGAGAGATATTTTTCAAATAACTTTGGTTCCTTAATTTCTTTAGGGGTTACAGCAACCAACATTCCATTCAATGGAGCATGAGAGCAACTTGATTAATTACAGTTGTGTGAAACACATTTGTTTAAGTATCAACTTGCTGTCAACCTGTCTGCCATCTCCATAAATTATATAAGCAATTTTGCAACAGAAACAGCATTTATGTTGATTTTACAGGATGTGTTCTAATATTTATTTGATTATGATAAAAAGACATTTTCCATGACCAACAATTTGCATTAAATTGACAGAGATGGTGATTTCAGAACACTTAGATATGTAATTATACTTTTTTTATATATTTATGTCTGCTCAGCTACTAACTCTATTTTTTTTTTTTATAAAATAATGTTATGCTTCAGATGGCACACACTTATGTGTCACACTTACATATCCTCCATAAGGAAAAAAACCATAGTGTGAAGAATTCACGGGAAAGTACTGATTTTTGATTATTGTTGTGAATGTAGGTGGTTCTGAATAAAAGGTGCTTCCTTCATCCACTATTAGTATTTGAAGAATTTCACAAACAGATAAAAGATATAAACCAAAATGTACCATCTAAGTTAAGCTGATCTACATTGTGGTAACACTAGTGGAATCCAAATGCATTCCAGATCTTTAGAAGAAAGTAAAGTTGCTGACAGTGGTTGAAATTGGAGAATGTGAAGAAAAAATCCCGTTAACTGTATGTATATAAACCATCTATATATGCAACTGTGAGAGAGGATTTACTTCTCTATTTTTATGTATTCTAATGATGGTACATGATAAAGTGAGTATCATATGATGCATCCCACTCAGTTTTTATAGCCTGCATTAGATCTTTGTGCTGTTGTTACTGGGTGTGGTGCCATATACGGATCACAGTTCTGCAAAGGTCTGCTGCTATTTATCATTGAAGATCTTACATTTCAGTCTCAGCCTCTCACCCCTCATTAGTATTTTTTAACTCTGTCAAAGCCAACAATGAATCGTATCTCTATCTTTGTTCCTAAATTAAGTATTTTCTTTCTTTCAAGATGGACACATAACTAACATTTTATATTCTATACACTGGCAGTGGCATTTCGTTCATTGTATTTAGGGTGTAGTCTTGAAAATTCAGACAACTCTAAAGGAAGAGAACAGAAAAAGTAGCATTTCTATAATTCACTGATTTTGTGATTTTATCAGAGTTTTATTACCTTTGGGTTTGTTGTTTGTTTTGTTTGGTTTTTGTGTGTGTGTGTTTTTTTGTTGTTGTTGTTTGTTTGTTTTGTTTGTTTTGTTTTGTTTTGTTTTTTCATTTAGCTTACTCCTTCTCATATATCACTTCTCCTCTATCTTGTACCAGAAATGTGAAGGATAGGACTGAATGAAAAAGCTGAATCAGGTCCTACAAAGCCATGAAGGAAAGTAGTTTCTTAAATGTAATAAAAATATTATTAAGAAGAACAGATTCTCTTATCAATTTAGGTCTTTAGTGAAGTATTTTTGTCCTGTATTTTGGTGTGTAGGCTGTAGTTACAAGCTTCTATCTATGTCTATCCACATCTTTGTGCTCTGATTGTTTTTGTTTTCCATTGAGGTTTAATACTAATTGCTTTTGTCCAGCAGATTAAAATAAAGATGGTTACACATCTGTCAGATTCAGTCCTCTGGCCAGTTACATGAAAATCCTTTCTGGGAAAGTCATATTTTCCAGGTAGGCAAATATTAAACAATAATTAATAATAATTAAATAAGATGCAACAAAAACAAACACTCTAAATACAAAACGTTTCAAGGAGTTTGTGAGCTGAAAAAGTAAGGTGATTCATAAATGATGAAAATATATTTGAAGAAGCAGTTTTACAGAACTTCTCATTAAACATTTTATTTTATATCCTAACTCATTAGCCGTTTATGTCTATTTTCAGGTAGGGTGTATGTTTATACAACTCTCAACTGCCATCTACACTGATGCTTCTTTATTATTGAACTAACATTACATCAACACTATTTTCCCTCTTCCAACCAAATGTTGCTAAGTTCTTATCACTAAATCCTGTATTAAATCTAACCTAGAAATTAGTTTTATATACATTCAATTGAAACAAATAATGAAACCTGAGTAGATTATGTTTTAGTTAATACAAGGTCACTCTCTGTTTCTAGTTATCACAAATCTATATCAATCTTTCTTATAAAAGAAAAAAATAAAAACCTTGATTACTGTATTAATATTGGTAATGTAATTAAAAGGGAAAAAAGGAACAATCATGCATAATGGAATTAATACCACCTGGCTGTGGAGGTTTACAGTTCTACACCTGGATCTAAACTAGTCACTGTAAGCTCTCTTTATGGTCAGTGGAAACAAAGAGGCACTTTTAGGAAACATTTTACCTGAATTTTTAAGTAACTTATATAGGGTGAGATAATTTCTACCCTAAAATTCCTATTCTTAGTGAAAAATTACAGAACAATAGAAGATATGTAGAAATCTACATATGGCAAATTAATCTCACCAAATTGTTGCAGCAACCAACACAAAAGTTATAGACCTTGGGTACACAGGTTAGTCAAGAAGCACTATATACCTGTGCACTCCCTGTGAAACGTAGTGAGCATAGAACCCAAGGAGGAGTCTGTGGGTTTGTTTTTCAGAGTAAATCCTTGAAATTTGTATTCTTTGTGATCAGTCCTTTTACAGAGTGCTTATAAATTCATCACACAAAATCAGAAAATACATTACTTGAAGTTTTCCTAGATTAAAAATGCTTTTTTCTGTCTTGGGCATATTATTTTTGGTGAGTGAAAACAAGACATAAAGGGGGCCCAAGATAAGAATTCTAAGAAAGAAAAAAAAAGAATCTGAAAAATCTCAGTATGAGACCTGTTTCCTGACTTTTTACAAATCTTTCATTGAATTGGAATTAATTAATTTGAAATAATAATTGTGTAAGCAAAATGAAAAGCAAAACTTCAGATGAAAATTCTAATTAGGACACAAACACACACAGAGCCCACACCCCCCCAGTAATTTACTCTGTCTTCTTGCATAAAAACCATTACATACAAAACTTTTACCAAATCAATAATATTTAATAATACATTAGACAGGATGTGTGTATGAGAGAGTGAATTACAAAACTTGTACCTCCTTCTCATTACTCCTCACATACTAACTTCTAAAAGAAAACCCAGGTCAACAAAAAAAAAAAGAAAAATCCATTAGAATTTTCATTGTTGTATTAGAGATGTAATACAGATGTAAACAGAGGAAGACAATTTTGTTTATTATAGACTCTACTGATATTCCCACCCTTGAAAAAATAATTTTGAAAGCACATTTTTGAAACAGATTTCATACAGCTGTCTTAAAAATACATTTTTATATAAAAATAATTTAAAATAAAAAAAAAATAACTAAACATGGACAAAAAGGAATTTTAAGTCTTCCAATAATACTTTGAGAACTACCTTTTCCTGAAAAAAAAAATCAAAAATTTAAAATAAAGTTCATAATTATAAAGTTTTGACATTAATACTGAATTAATATTTGTATTTCCTCTGGTGTATTACATGACCCTAAAATTACAATTGCTTGTTATTGTTGAAAGTGGACTACTATTTATTCCTTGGCATCAGGAAATCAGCATCCTACACTTTGTTTCTTGGTCTACTTCAAGAAATTTTTAAGTCATGTCTTTTTCAGTCTGCAAAATCAAAGTTTTCGAAACTTTAGGGATTTTTCTCTTTCTAAAACCATGCATTAACTATTTTAGTGCCACAGTTTAAATTGCAAAACTTATGAAGCCTCTCAGTACATCTACTGTCTATCTTACTGCATACATGAATGATACCAAACACCTAGAAATGAGTCTTTGGATATTTGAGCAAGAAAAACTCCATGGTCGGATGAAAATCTTAGGTAGACTCCAGCAACTAAAAAAGCTCATCAGCGAAGACCAAAGGGAGAACTTTAGACTAACAGAGCAATCTTAAATAGAAGTGTAAGGGAAACTATTTCTGATCTCTGTGTTCACAGTGTTCATGATACTTTTATGAATGTTTTTCTAGGGTCCAAGAAACTGGAGTTATTAATAAAGTAATTTTCTTACTGAGTGCTCTGCAAAGAGAAATGACAAATGTGTATATCCAGAGATATTGTTCCCATGGAAACCATAATTTAGCCACTTTGTGCACATATATTAAAAAAAAATGTTTATGCAAGTGAGATGAGATATGGTTTCTTTGGGAACCATAACATTGACTTTACTGAATTTTGTGTGTGCTAAATGTCAGCCATTATTTTGCATTAATATATCTTGTACTTTATTGCATTGTATTTGCTGAATAATACACTGCATGCTTATATAATGAAAGGATGTTTTGTAATATATTAATGCAGAAGATAAAACATAAAGTGTCAACAAGAGGCTAAATTTCAAGTTTCCACTCTTAGGTTATTCTTTCAGTTGACAATTGTAGAGTTGAAAGATCATTTCTAGTTACAGATCTGCACAACTACAGCGCCATCATCTCATTGCTTTAGGGAATGTCACTAGTAAAATATTACACAACAGAATGTGATTTGGAACATTACAGTTCTTAAACTATTGAGAGAGTTTATCTTTTTTTGTCAGATAAAGAATATCTTCGGATTTACATAAAACTCATGTTACACATCACAGTAGATAAACAAGATCTACAAGGCCTGTATGTTTAGCAAGGAGTCTTTCTCTTCACTATAAAGGCAATCTATAATTACAACAGAAATTTACCTTGCATGTTCAGTTGTATTATAAATGAAGTAGTAGAAAGATGTCAAAACAATAAAAAGAAAAAAAAAATGGTTCAAAAAAATTGGTTCAAAACTGTTTCTGTTGACTGAAATATTTAATTACGAGAGTTCAGGATAAGGACCTACAATTCTTCTTTTTTTTCTAACATTTTGGAGTAGGACAGAAATGCAAACAAAAATCTACCCAGATTGCTTTTCCTATACATGTTTATACCTTGTTTAAACTTAATGCAGTTTATAGACTGACTTGTGGCTTCTAAGTACTACACTAACACCTTTAAAAATGCACAAAGATCCAGAGAGGTCTATTCCTTCTATGGAAACATTTTGTGATACAAAAGTTTATGACTGGACTAAGTGCCAAGCCAATAGTTCCACCACTGAAATGATGTATTTTCTTAGCATGATGCTTGAAGTATTAGAGAATAAAAGAAGCAACTATATTTCTACAGCTTTTTCCATCTATTTTCCCAGGTGTGGGAAAATAGTTAATACGCTCACCCAGATGATAGACTTCAGAAGAACTTCCACTAAATCTAAATTTCTAGGCCTACTACCCTCTAGAATCATAGAATCATCCAGGTTGGAAAATACCCTTAGGATCACCAAGTCCAACTATTAACCGTACTCTACAGCATTCACCCCTAAACCATGTCCCTCAATACCACATCTAAACAACCCTTAAAAACATCTAGGGATGGTGACTCAACCACCTCCCTGGGGCAGCCTATTCCAGTGTCTGTCTACTCTTTCTGTGATATTTTTTTCCTTATATCCAGCCTAAACTTACCCTGTTAAAGCTTGAATCCATTCCCCCTTGTTCTATTGCTAATTACCTGTGAGGAGAGACCAGCACCAACCTCTCTACAATGTCCTTCCAGGGAGCTGTATAGAGTGATGAGATCTCACCTTAGCCTCCTCTTCCTCAAACTAAACAGATCTAGCTCCTTCAAACGGTCCTCATGTGATTTATTCTCCAGTCCCTTCACCAGCTTCGTTGCCCTCCTCTGCACCCACTCCAGCACCTCAATATCCTTCTTGTACTGAGGTGCCCAAAACTGGACACAATACTCTAGGTGTGGCCTCACCAGTGCTGAGTACAGGGGGACAATCACCTCCCTACTTCTGTTGCTCCAACTATTTCTAATACAAGACAGGCTGCCACTGGCTCTCTTGGCCACCTGATCACACTGCTGGCTCATATTCTTGTCAATTAGAAACTGCAGATCCTTTTCTTCCAGACAACTCTCCAGCCACACTTCCCCAAGCCTGTAGTGATGCATGGGGTTGTTGTGGTCCAAGTGAAGGACCTGGCACTTGGCCTTATTGAAGCTTACGCTGTTGACATTGGCCCATTGATCCAATCTATCCAAGTCTCTCTGTAGACCCTCCCTATCCTTATGCAGATCAACACTCCTACCTAACTATGTGTCATCTGCGAACTTACTGGTGATACACTCTATGTCCTTATCAAGATCATTGATAAAGATTTTAAACAGAAATGGTCCCAACACTGAGTGCTGAGGAACACCACTTGTGACCGGCTGCCAGATGGATTTAACTCCACTAACCATCACTCTTTGGGCCTGTCCATCCAGCCAGTGCTTGATCCAGCAGATTGTACAATCATCTGGGCCATGCACAGACAGTTTTTCCATGAGAATTCTATGGGAAACAGTGTCAAATGCTTTTCAAAAGTCTAGGTAGACAATATCCACAGCCTTTTCCTCATCCAATAGCTGGGTCATCTTGTTATAGGAGATCAGGTTTATCAGGCAGGACCTGCCTTTCATAAACCCATGCTGACTGGGTCTGATCCCCTGGTTGTCCTCTATATGGTTTGCAATGGCACTCAAGATGATCTGCTCCATGACCTTCCCTGGTACTGAGGTCAGACTGACAGGTTTATAGTTTCCTGGATCCTCCTTTCTGCCTTTCTTGTAGATGGGTGTCACATTTATTACCCTCCAGTCCACTGGGACTTCCCCAGTTAGCCAAGACTTCAGGTAAATAATGGAAAGTGTCTTGGAGAGCACTTCTGGCAACTCCTTCAGCACGCTTGGGTGTAATCCATCCGGTCCCATAGACCTGCGTGCATCCAAGTGGTATAGCAGGTCACTGACCACTTCCTCTTTAAATGCACTGACTTCATTCTGTTTCCCTTCCCTCTAGGTGAACTATCACTTTAGATCCAACACCAGGAACCTATGGGGGCAGACAGAAAGACCAGAATTGAACAGTCCTTTCTTTGCATTACTAAATTTATGCATTCATGCTATATTGTAAGCAAGCATAAACTGGGAATATACTAGCCAATTGCTAGCTGTGGTGAACTGGCCCTGGTTAGCACCCAAGCTCCCACACAGCCAGTTGCTCACTCACTGCCCTTCTCCTTAGTAGGAACAGAGAGAGGATGGAAAGAACAGAAAGAAGAAAACTTGTGGATTGAGAAGAAACAGGAAAATGACTCACTAGTTACTGCTGCGGGTGAAACAGACAGGAAATTTGATTTCATTTATTGTCAATTAAGATAAACTAAACATTTCATTAGTGTTTTCAGTATTGGGGAAAAAAAGTGTTTTTCTAGTTTTGGTTGGGATAATTTTCTCCATATGGCACCACGTTTTGTATTTATAACCAAAAAATCTTAATAATACAACTGCTGAATAGTGCTTACGAAGTATCAAGGCCTTCTTTGTTTCTCATACTGCTCTGGCAGCACGTAGGCTGGGGTTGGGCAAGAGGTTAGGAGGGGACACAGCTGGGACAGCAGATCACAATGGACCAAAGTGAAATACTATGCTATATGACACTATGCTTAGCGATAAAAGCTAGTGAAAGGAGGATAGGCAGAACATTTTGAATTATGGTGTCAATCTTCTCAAAGTAAATATTATTATTACTGTATTATACACAATGAAGCCCTGCTTTCCTGGAAATGGCTAAACATCTGTCTGCCAGTGGGACATAGTGATCAAATTCCTATTTTTGCTTTGCTTGTGTGTACAACTTTGTTTTATCTGTTAAAATTTCTTTATCTTAACCCATGAGTTTTCTTACTTTTAGCCATCTCACTTTCTTCCCCATCCCACTGACAGGAAGTAAGCAAGCAGTGTGAGGCTTAGCTGCCTAGGAGGGTAAATACACAACAGAAGACAAACATTTAAACATGCACGCTGTGTTTAAAATAATTTTGCTTCCTCTTCCCCAGACTCACTTTCACTCCAAGCCTTACATCTCTTCAAACATTTCTTCTCCCCACTTCCTAGTCTCCACTTCATTCCTTCACTCCAGATACTTCTTCTCTCCTCCTGTTAGCTCTACAGGTTACACTCAATTCTTTCAGGGAAGCAACACTGGATATTGAGGTCAGTGCATACCTGTTTCATTCTGTGACTCCATGTTTCTCATACTTTTTTCCTATTGCTCCTTCGTTCTTACTTGCTTCCTATGCTCTGGGGTGGTTCCTTCATATGCCACAGTCCCTTTTTAGAGATGTCCCTACTCCCATGTGGCATTATCCATGGACCTTTGTTTCTAGGGGGATGTACTTGCTCTGGCATAGTCCTCTAGAAGCTGCAGCCCATTTGGGGGTATGCCTGCTCCTCCATGGAGCACTTCCTACTCTAATGACCTTGTTGTTTCTTCTCTCCAGCATTTTCTCCCCTTTCTTAGATATCTTTTTTCAGACACATCTCAGCTGGCTCACCTTTGACCTGTAGTGGGTCCATTGCTGAGCTGGCTGGCACTGACTGTGACTGACTGTGGCTTCGACATTCTCCCACAGATGCCAACACTGTAGCCCCCCACCTCTTCCCACCAAAAAAAAACATCCCCTGTCATTTACACCCAATACACTAGTCAAAATCTACATGGGTTGCATAGCCCAACATCCAAGGACAAATGAATATATGTTTCCATCACAATATTAGTTCAGTGCTATGTTAATGTATTTCATGTATTAACATATCTTCTTACACTATAGACTATGCTTTAGTGGACTTTTGTATTTTGGAAATGGTTTTACAAAAAAGCAGCTTAGACAAAATCTGAAGGTCATATGAGAACATAATACAGACAGTTATTCAACTTTAATTTTACAGGAGATGCCTTCAAAGATGAGCTCACTTTTCTACCAAACATTATCAGAAACAGTCCTGCTGAAGTCAGTGAGATTCTTCATGGAGCAATATGCTATCCATTTTGGGTTATCAGAAGCTATCCCATAATGATTACAGTGAACCATTAAATTCTTGACATTTATCACACTGTGGTATTTACCATTAGTGAGGCATTTGCAGTTTCCCTATGCCTGGTATGGGGAGTACTGCAAATACCATATGAAGTTTAACTACCATCAGCAGTAAATGTCAAGATTTCAATGGTACTTGCTCTACAAGTAATATGAATTTAGAACTGAAAATGTTCAAAAAGTCAGAGTTCTGAACTAATTTGTTTTGTTGTATTCTGCATTGTATCATGTAATCTTACTGATTTAAGTTATACTTTAAGTTATTTCACGTTTATAGAAACTGTTGAAGACTTCACTGTCAATAATATAATCAAAATTTAACTTTCTTAGGAGCTCATGCCATGTATTACATTTACTATATATATACAAGCATAGTAAGTGCAAGCATTACTGTGCTAGGTAATAGTAGTCTGTTTTATAATAATATAGTGTAACTAGTTTTGTAAATTGTTCTCCATAAACTAAAAGGAACCAGATAAAATTCCAAACTAGAAAAACTAGAATATTAGAGACTGGTAATATTCTCAGGCATTTGAGATTATATATGAAAATAGAAATGTATACATGTGCACACATATTTGACACCAGACCTTTCTCATACCACCATTTTGTAACCTTGCAAGCTCTGCTTTGGTTACAAGCCTTGTTTACCCTTTATACTCCTTGTACACCACAGGGGGAACAGTAAATTAGCTAAAATTCAGCAACCGGTAACATCTGATTCTATGTGGAGCATTCTTAAACCTCAATAAGCCTCTCAGGTTCAAGTAGCATTTCAGGGTGAAAAAGGAAATAAAGAGTTAATAAAAATCAAAGCAAACTAACAGAATGAAGTAATGCGAACTTCCTCCAATTAGCTGCTAGCCCAAGGTATGTCAGGGTCCTGCTCACTGTATTATTCACATCAGGTATCCATGGAAATTGCTGCAATTTCCAGTAAAATCAACTGCCTTGTCTGACTTTTTGTGAGGAAGGAAGCACTGAGAGGAGAAAGGTCAGACCTTCATTTAATCTGGGATTTGAGGAAGATCTGGAACTGGAAAGGTTAACTGGATCCTTAGCCTAAGTGTCTTGGAGATGATACTGATCATCTTATGAAACTGGAAAAGTGGGTACATTGATGGTCAACAGTTCTGGGAGAAAAACAAAACAAAACAAAACAAATAAAGAAATAAAAATAAAATCTAAAAAAAACAACCAAACAACAACAATAACAAAGCAATGAGCAGTGTTGAAATGCAGTAATTTCACCAGCCATTTTAGACAAGGAAAAAGAAGTCATAAAAAGTCTGACTTTAGCTCTACAGAAGAAAACATAGAAGAGTAAAAGGTTTTACTAGAGAACATCTAAATGACATCTATTTGCAGTATTTAAAGGAAAAATAATATGAATGCATAGCTAGAAGTTTATCTCTGCCACTGATACTGACATTCTTTAAAGAGAATGCAATTCCGGAAGAGGCACCAGTAGTTTTAAATGGATAGCAGACTGTGTATTTAGGAGACCTATTAGCCATGGCATATAGCTTGACTTTCACAGGGTAGTCATTTACAGTAATTTTAAAGAGAAAGCAAAGATGTAAGGTAACATGTAATACAAAGACTTATTTGGTAGTTCAGGTTAATAGATATCATTTTGAAAAAGCATATTTTTAAAGCCTATTTTAAAGATTTTTTTAAAGTATTTTTATGCTGTCCACAGATTTTCTAAGGGAAGAAAGAACAGACTAAAATTAATTTGAAGCTACTGAAGATACATGACTGCTAAATAGTCCTACTGTATTATAATGACACAGTTTAAAAAGGAAGGGAATCATTAGTTTCATTTTAAGTTAGAGCCTATTACTGGGAACTATGAAAATGGGCAGAGTCAAAGATAGGACAGAATATCAGGACTTTGTTCCCTTCAGAAGGGAGTCACCTATGACAATGACCCCTTTTTTTCTTGTGGAAATAGTTTTGATGTATGAAATAGGCCAACTTAATTTCAGTGACACATCTAAGCTAGACAAACCATCACCCTCATAATATTATTAGGTTTCACTTGCAGGGCCTCATACACGTTATACAAGGGCACCTGGGAAGGTGGGGCTGTTGCTGACAGAATGAAAGATTACTACCTACAATATTTGCAAATCCTGAATTAAGAGTTGAAATTAAATGAAAATGAAAGACTTTAAGTTTTATATTCAATACAAAATAGAAGAGAATAGAATTTGCTGTTAAGTAAAGATTTACCAGCAATTAAAGAGTCTGAATCTTTATTAGTTTATTTTAAATCCTGCATTGAAACCTATTAAACTGAGTGGAAATAGTTTCTTTCTGTGTGATTTCCAATTTCAGCATACTTTCTCAAAGAAAAGGTCAGACTGAAACAGATAATATAAAATTTCAGGAATCAGAAAGATTGTTGTATCACCAAAGATAATGCCTTGGATATGCACTCTGCATGCTAAAAATATGATTTTTAACACTGCATGATACTGACTGCATCCACACTGATACTTCAGCAAGCTAAGTACTCCTGTAGAATGATGAAACACCAAAAATACAATGTGACTTTCTTCAAAGAAAATTAAACCATCCAATTTCTGTCAAGGTGCTTTATTCATTTGTCATACTGCTGGCATAGGATTTGATTCCAGATTCATATTCCTAAATTGAACTGTGTAAGTGTAGGTGTCCAAGAGTCTGCAAATGTAAATCTGTTTATCTAGCTTTGATTTATTCTAGTATTTGGATGGCTGTACAGCTCTCCATGCTACAATTCAGTTGCCTAAACAGAGGGTCATACAGCCAACGTGGAAAATGTAAATGATTATATTATTCCCAGCCTTCAGAAGTTCATCCAAAAGGGTTGACTCCCCCCTCCCTGTTCTTGTGTGAATATGTATCTGCCAGACTCATGGGGATATATCAGATATTTTACCACACCAGAAATAGCATCCACTGCTACAGTTAAGAGCTTACTCCTATCTCCAAGTTTCACCGATTTCTTTGGCTAGTAACAGTTGACCATGATGGGAACAAAACAACTTTGCTCAGACACACATATCTAAATTTTTGTATCTGAGCAACGTTTTGAGGACTGAGAAGCTACTGCAAAGGCCCTGAGCACACCTCCTCACTTCTGGGTGTTTGCTGGCCTGGGCTCAGGACAATCTGGGAAGAAGTAAATTTGGTAACCTTGGCCTGAGTCCTGTTCTTGCTAGGACCTCTAGGCCTGGCCTGAGCTCCAGCCTCTGATGTGTCACAGACAGGCCCTGATACACAGGATAATGTTTTCAGCCTGTCCCCATCCCCAGGAAAGTTTCCTTTGTGTGTGCCTAAGGCTGTCCCAGTGCTCCTCAGCTACTCTATTTCCTGTCTGGGGTACCGGAATGGGTCCTGGTGTCCAGATCTGACCTGACAGGCTCCTCTCGAGCCAGTCACTGCCAAGCCTATATTGGTGCTTGGGATTGCTCACAGTCACATTAACAGTCAGTGGTACACATGGTCTTCCAGCTGGCTGCTGGAAAATGGCTAGAAATTCAGATTGCTATGTTTCTTACTTCTTCTTGAGAGCAGCCCTGAAGATACATGACTGAAGAAAAGGACTTGGTGGATGGTGGATGAGAAACTCAAGATGAGCCATCAGTGTACTCTTGCAGCCCAGAAGGCCAATCGTATCCTGGGCTGCATCCAGAGAAACGTAGCCAGCAGGTCTAGGGAGGTGATTCTCCACTTCTACTCCACTCTTGTGAGACCTCATCTGGAGTACTGCATCCAGTTCTGGAACCCCTATTACAAGAAGGACATGGATGTGCTAGAACGTGTCCAGAGAAGGGCCACAAGGATGATCAGTGGGCTGGAGCACCTCTCTTATGAGGACAGACTGAGAGAGTTGGGGCTGATCAGTCTGGAGAAGAGAAGGCTCCAAGGAGACCTTATTGTGTCCTTCCAATATCTTAAGGAGGCCTACAAGAAAGCTGGGGAGGGACATTTAGGCTGTCAGGCCTAGACTAGAGGAATAGGACTAGAGGGAATGGATTAAAGCTAGAGATAGGTTGATTCAGGTTAGACATTAGGAAGAATTTCTTCACCATGAGGGTGGTGAGACACTGGAACAGGTTGCTCAGACAGGTGGTGGAAGCCCCATCCTTGGACGTTTTAAGACCAGGCTGGATGAGGCTCTGAGCAACCTGCTGTAGTGGGAGATGTCCCTGCCATTGGCAGGGGGGTTGGAACTAGATGATCTTTTAGGTCCCTTCCAACCCTGACAGTTCTATGATTCTAAATTGCAACAGTCTTCTGTAACATGTTCACCAATAAATTTTTCTGCAACTTCATTCAATCTTTAGGGATAGTCTCAGGGACACAACACTTTGTTTATTTTCACTTCATTCTTTCCTACATGGCTACTTCTAGGCATAAAAATGTTAGCTAATCAGTTATATTCCCAGGATCAGGAAAAAACAGTTATGCTGTTTACTTTGTATGAAAGACCAGGGAGGTCAAGTTGGTATCTCCTATTGCTAATACTAGAGAAGGGAATATGGTATTTACTGTTGGGTGATGGTTCCTCTAAAGAGCAACAGCCCGTGTCACAGAATCACAGAATGCTAAGGTTGGAAGGGATTTCAAAAGAACATCTGGTCCAACCCCCATGCCAGAGCAGGACTACCCAGAGCAGGTCACACAGGAACGCACCCAGGAGGCTTTTAAATGTTTCCAGAGGAGACTCCTCAACCCTTCTGGGCAGCCTGTTCCAGTACTCTGTCACCCTCACTGTGAAAAAGTTTTTACTTATGTTTCTGCAGAACCTCTTATGCTCCAGCTTGCATCTTTTGACCCTTGTCCTATCATTGGACATCTCTGAGAAGAGCCCGTCTCCATCCTCCTGACACTCGCCCTTCACATAGTTATAAACATTAATGAGGTCACCCCTTAGTCTCCTCCAAGCTAAGGAAACCCAGCTCCCTCAGCCTTCCATCATAAGGGAGATGTTCCACTCCCTTAATCATCTTTGTGGCTCTGTGCTGGACTCTTCTGAGCAGTTCCCTGTCCTTCTTGAACTGAGGGACCCAGAACTGGACACCATATTCCAGATGCGGTCTCACCAGAGTGGAGTAAAGGGGGAGGAGAGCCTCTCTCAACCTACTAACCACACTGCTTCTAATACAACACAGGATGCCACTGGTCTTCTTGGCCACAAGGGCACATTTCTGGCTCATGGTCATCCTGTTGTCCACAAGGACCCCCAGGTCCCTTTCCCCTGTGTTACACTCTAACATGTCAGTTCCCAACCTATACTGGTACATGGGGCTATTCCTCCCTAGATACAAGACTCTACACTTGCCCTTGTTATACTTCATTAGATTGCTCCTCACCCAACTCTCCATCCTGTCTAGGTCTCTTTGAATATCTGCACAGCCTTCCAGTGTGTCAGCCACTCCTCCCAGTTTGGTGCCATCAGCTGACTTGCCAAGGGTACACTCTGCCAGAATTGCACATCATCCTGATCATTAACAAAGATCTTGAACAGGATTGGACCAAGTATTAATCCCCAGGGTACAACCACTAATTATTAACCTCCACGAGACTTTGCACCACTGATAAATCTAGACTAAGATGGTACATTTCTACAGTGCTGCTGTCAGAAGGGTAAAAGTGAGAAAACTTGTAGATTCAGGTAAAGATAGTTTAACAGGTAAAGCAAAAGCTATGCACACAAGCAAAGCAAATCAAGGAATTCACTCGCTACAGGCAGGCGTTCAGCTATCTCTAGGAAAGCAGGTCTCCATCATGCATAATGGTGACTTGGGAAAACAAATGCCATCACTCTGAATGTCTCCCCTTCCTTCTTCTTCCTCCAGCTCTAGATTACTGAGCTTGACATCATATGTTATGGAATATCCCTTTGGTCAGCTTGGGTCAGCTGTCTCAGCTGTGTCCCCTCCCAGCTTCTTGTCCACCCCCAGACTACTCTGGTGGAGTGGTAAGCACTGCTGAGAAATAATGAAAATATCCCTGTATTATCAACATGTTTTTCAGTGCAAATCTAAAACACATTCCCATGGTAGCTACTATGAACAGAATTAACTCTGTTCCAGACAAAACCAACACAAATGTTAAGATTTTTTTAAAGATAGTGAAAAAGTAAAATTATAACTGTAAGGAACTCTCTGATTTTTATGTGTAGGCACTGTCTAAGAAAATAAATGTGAAATATACCCTGATCACTCCAGATTTTCGTATTTCCCAAGGACATCCAGAGATGCAAAAACCACAGTCAATACAACTATTGCTTATTGCATTCTAGGATAAACTCAGCTTGCTTTAAAATAAAGAATGGAAAGGTAGAGATTGTATTTTTTCTTGTCTTAAGGAAAGAAGTGAATGATAATTAACTCAAATGAACTGAAGGTGTTCAGGATGGAAGGAGAAGAATACTGCAGTTGGGACTTAAAATTAAATGGCAGGGTTTCTTTCATCTGTCTGAAAACATAAACATTTAAATGGCCTTTGAAAGAAAGATCAGCCACACTTGCCTCTGCTTTGAAAGGACACATCATAGGGGACTCATCTTTATATATAATGGAAGAACTCAGAGCTGAAAGTAACATTTCTGCTATACTGTAATCTCATGTTAACAATTGCAAAATAAATAGAACCCTAACTGTAGCTTTCATGAAGAGAAGAGGAGAGGAGAAGAGGAGAGGAGAGGAGAGGAGAGGAGAGGAGAGGAGAGGAGAGGAGAGGAGAGGAGAGGAGAGGAGAG
>JANHFX010005897.1:22957-37129 GCA_027560015.1 Chloroceryle amazona | reverse complement strand
CAAAGCTCACCACTCTCATCTCATAAAAAAGAAGATTCATTACCTGTTAGTATGTCACCAAAGAGGCTTATGGCAGGGTTAGACACGCCATTTAACTAATCAGCATAACTAGTAATATGGTCAAATTAGAGGTTTTTGATTTGTCTGAAAGGTCATTTATGATGATTAATTAAATTGTTTTTCTAAGGGAATATGGATTTGAAAGTTTTCTTTTTATTTATTTAGTAAGCGTTGCAACTGTTCTAGCAAATTTGGCATGCTGTTAATGAATGTTTGCTTAAAATGACACATGAGCTTTTGGGAGATAATTTTAGGGAGATCAATGTCTGACTTTAGTAAGAGATGACAATTTTGTTCTCAATTTCAATATTAAGAAATGTGTTCGTATATTTTTCAAAGTAAATTAGTTGAGAAAATTGTCTTCATTTGCAAGGAATTAACCTTATGCTTTGAATGTACATCTAATAAAATCATAAAACGAAGGCATTAGTAGCCTAGGCTGGTTTTAATCTTTTGTTGTTTTTTTTTTTCCCTATACATCTTATGCAGCTTTACAGCAAGAAGGAATGAAATAATAATTCATTTACTGCAGATAAGTGTTTCTCCCCTGTATAAATGAATGAAATGTTTGTGAAGCTGATTTAATATATTTATGTTTTAGGCCAATTTCATTATTCAAGAATCTGACCCTCGTGCGTATAAATTAAACAGTGCTGTCAGAATACAAATAACTTGATGCCACGTTTATTTCTCTCAGTTTTGTTCTGACATCATGGAAGAACTTGACACATTGCTTCCATTGGCTCTGGCATGCAGAGATGATTCTCTTCAGGAAATTAGAGCAAACTTTGTAGAGGCCTGCGGCAAAGTGGCAACAGCTGTCCTGGCAAGGCTGGAGGAGAAGAGCAAAGACGTTCCCTCCAAAGCTCCCCTGCAAGACTTGTACGCTGCCCTCTCCACCGCCATCTACGTCTTTCAGCATTTTACAACGTATAGCAATTTAATGAGAGAAACCAGCAAAAAGTGAGTCCCTTCTGCTTATAATGGCTTAATTCAAACATAAATAACACAGGGCCTCGTTCCATTTTGGTAATGCAGTATGGTGGTACTTTTCCAAATTGCATCGTATTTTTTTAGCCCACGCGCTGCGTTTACTATGTATGGAAAGACCTGAATCAAAGCTATTGATAATCTAAAGCAGCCATTACAAAGCAAATTATTTATGTTTAAGATCTGCATTTGATTTGCAGATCAATATTTTTTATTTATTAAGCTTGAGTAAATAGGCTTGTCCACTGAACTGAATGTACTCTGCTCTCACATAAATAGAGGGCTAAGGCCTTAATTTCCTTTTCTGACCTTTGCAATAGCTGAATTTTCATAAAATCTGATTTAGCACATAGCAATCTGAGGGGACAGTATAAATATACATTCCTGTGCTTTTTCCTGACACCATCTGCTTTCAGAAATGTGAACAAACACATCCCATGTAGTTCTAGGATTTATGTTTCATCGCATGCAGAATGAAAATGAGAGAGGATACCAAGTAGCAGCGTAACATCTGAGTGCTTAACCTGGGGGGCAAAATAACTACATCTACTGTGCTTTTAGGAGATTTTGTCCTAAAATGCTAGGAGTCTCTTTATAGGTCGGTGTGTTTCTGGCCCTATGTAATTTGAAATCAGAAACTGGACTTTTTGGGAGGGACACCTGAACTAGTGCAACTTTTTTTTCCAGGAATGCATGATTTCTAAGGGGTTCTGTGCACTGCTGAGCTACTTTCCCTCTTGTGTTTTACTCTCTCCTGCATGAAGTGTGTCTTTGTGAATGGGAAGTCTGAGCCAAAATACTGCTCGATAATTCTATTTAGGTGTATTATGAAATAGTTTTATCACAAACCTAACAAAAATAATCTCTGGACTCTCTGTTTATGTTTTCTTTATCACAGTCAATGCTGATGCAATTATGCTTCAATACAGAATCTGCCAATAACAGAATGACAAACGTACATTTTTCTTGGAAAATGGGATGAAGTAAACTATTTCTCAGTGTCTCGTTTAAATGAGAATTTATAGATGAGCTGGTATATTTAAAGAACATGTGAAACAAAGACCAGATATTTTTCAAAACTGAATGCTAGCTTCAGACTCCAGGACTGAGAGGAAATGAATGATTGATACCTAATAATCAAAACCATTTGCAGTACTGGGGATTGTTACCTCCTACTGCACAGCCTTTCAATCTTTTCCTCTTTGATCATTCTCTCTGAACAGACCCCTGTTCCTCGTGCCTGTCCAACAGTATCAGGAATTCATCAACGTTCTCCAGTTTCAAGTTACGGACTACTGCGTCAGAGTTTGTGCTACAAGCATTTTACAGGATGCTGAGAGCCACCACTGGGAAGACTACAAAGCTTTTTATGAGGTGTGAGGTTAAGTTTACTGTGCCTCCCTTCTACAAAGTGTGTTTTACTGGTTGCCAGCTCTCTGACTAATTAGAAGCAGAAGATCAACATTATTTTTACATAAAGATTATTTACTATATTGAAATACCTATTATTGCAGGCGAATGTCTCTGTAGAAATTACGTAGCAAAACATTTAGAGACATCATGACTGTGGAGTGATTCTGTCTTTTGCTTAATAAAATACTGTGTGTCAGGTTCGAGACATTTACATGGAACTCAGTAAAGACAACACCATCATTTTCATTCTTCTTCACGTAGGAAGTGTGATATATGAAAATGAAGAGTGACTATTTTTCTCCTGGAAATTTTTAATCCAGTTCTTTGATTTATATTTTGCTTTTATGAGTGAAGGATGTAACAAAGACAGGTGGCCAGTATAACTGTATTTTATCAATATAAACTTCAGCATTCAATAGAATGTTTCTGAAATAACAAATGACATCTCACCTGGCATTTTGAACTCACAGGTCTGCTCTTAAACTGTAATCCTAATGATTCCATGGGAAAAAACCCTAAAGATCAAATGAATTATTACAGCAAGCGTGATTAGGGGGTAAACACAGTGAGTATAATCACTGTGACATCACAGAAAAAAAAATAAATATCATTTAGGAGAGTTAAGCAGAGATTTTGTGAAGATACAAGCAGTGAATTTGTGGTAACGTGAGATTTAATCAGATCCCTAAGAGCATGGCTCCCGTTCAGCACTTGGAGTCTAAGCTGGAAGGCAGTGGAGCTGGCTGGGTTCAGGGTCTGGCTGGTGGAGGGCACTGAACACCCACCATTCCACTGGGCCAGCTCTCCAGATTATGTCTTTTGAATGGGGCTTTTAGTGTAGCAGACATCTGCTGCAGCTTTGGGAACTTATGTTTTCTAATAGTCAAAGAATAAAGAATTGTCTGTTCAAAGATAATATTGAGTGGCTTATGTAATAAAGCCCAGCTGCTTGTTTCCTGATATATAAGCTAAATAAAAGCTCACATCTGCTTGTATTATATGAAGCCTACAAAAATAGCAGATGTTTACCAGTAGAATTGTCTAGAAATGGCAACAAATAGAAAACAGGTCAGAAAAGGGGAATGAGTCTCATCTAAATCTTCAGGGAAACTACTGCTTCTGCAGCAGAGGTACAATGTTAGAAAAGGGGTATTGTTCAATTTACTTCTTTAAATTAAATAAAGCAGAGCAAATGAAGCAATTTGCATTTATTATTACACAGTTAGAAAGTAAAACTCACAAACGTTCTGTTACTTAAAAGAATAAATAACCTACATTGGAAAGACAATTTAAAGTTATATTTCTGGTTGTTAAGTCTGCATGGGTTTTGAAATTTTCTTAATTTATTTTTGTAAAATAAAGATGACCAAAATAAATCAAATTCCATTACACAGTTGAACTTTTTTTCCTTTTTTTTTTTAGCTGACAGTTTTATTCTGTAATGGTTGAAGTGTTAGTCCAAAGAAAGTGAAATATTAGTAAAAAGTCTGTAGGTAGGGTTAAGGGTTTATTGCTGGCTAAGTTCCACCAGAATGGTAATGTATCTAAGAAACCCAGCCTTACAGAAATGTATTCATGTTTGAATTGTGCAAAGTGATGAAGTTATGAAGTAAACTCGTACTTTCTTACTTTGACGTTTGAGTATATCATGCAATAATAGTGTAATTTTATCTCATATAAGAAAAATAGGAAACTATTTTAACATGTCCATTATTTTATTATATTCATTCTTGGTCAATAAGATATTTTAATTGTGTGGGAACACTTCTCAAGTGCTGGATTGTTCAAAATACTGGAGTCATTGTTTTTGGCTTGCCTTTTCAAATACACTTGCAGCAGTTTTGAGATGTACGTGGTTGAAGGTATGCAGAAAATTAGGCATATAACTTTATTTTGAGACTTATCCATATTACATCTTTCTCTGCAACTTCTTATGATTTGTTTCTGGTTTTTATTGTGTGGTTTTTTTTTACTGAATGAGATTTTAGGGATGCCTACACCAGTCATAAATTTAATGACTAAAGCAGCGGTCACGGGTTTGTTACGTTTGTTCTTTGCCATAATTTACCTCTTTATAAGATAAAAACACATCAAATATTATACCAAAGAAGTACTGAATAACAGCAACTTCCAATAATCTGCTAATGTGGTGTGTTTAAAAAGAAGGCAGATTATTTTCTTTTATTATGTGTAGAGAATACCTATCAAACTGTCACAGTGTTTTAAAAAATCATGGGGTTGCTTTATAATTTTGACAACGCTAAAATATCAACAAATTCTGAAAATATTTCTCAATTCCATTGGAATATGGGAATTGAAGATTCAAGTCTTTTTTTTTTTCTGATACAGCTTCATCATAATGCTATTTTCTGAATAGGTATTAGCTGAAATATTTAAATGAGAGTTGAACGTTGTACTTCTTAGAGATATCATGGATTGGCCACGATGATTTTGGAGGAATTTCAGCACCAGGAGGGTGGTGAGAGACTGGAATGAGTTTCCCAGATGTGGTGGAGGCCCCATCCTTGGAGTTTTTTAAGGCCAGGCTGGATGGGGCTCTGAGCAACCTGCTCCAGTGGGAGGTGTCCCTGCCATTGGCAGGGGGGTTGGAACTGGAAGGGCTTTAAGGTCCCTTCCACCCCTGACAATTCTACGATTCTGTGATTTCGACTTCTCTGTATTTATCTTCATGTCTTACTGGTGTGGTTCTGTGTAGACAATGAAATATTAATACCAATGCTGCTTTCTTTGCAGGAAAAATCTTTAGTTGCAATGAATTACCATTGTAAGAGAAAAAAAAAATCTTACTAAAAACCTCTGTCTGTTATTATCAGTTTAATTGTTCAGATGTTTCCAGTTTTTTTTTTCCTCTTACAGCGTACCCATTATCACTTACAACATATCAACTTACAACACTATTGGTATTAAGTTAATTAAGGATAGAAAGGGTCAAACGCTGTGCTTTGGTTTTGTTACCAAACTCTCATTTTGTCATTGAAATGGAACATGTGTTTCCCTTGTTAATAAAGATGTTTCACATCTTGTCGAAGACCATATTTTGGTCATCATCTGCCTGAAAATCTTCAGCTATTTCCTTTCAGATTGAATTAATTAGAGTTACAGGAACTAAATTGACATTTTGGAAGGTGCTTTTTTATTACTTAATGTGTGGTGGTTTTGCTAGGGGGAAAGATGCTCATTCTCTGTCCAGATGTGGCACTACTTCTGCCGTGCTCTCCATCATGATCTATGGACTATTCTACCTCCCAAGACAGCCCAGGAGATTCTTACAGACGTACTAGAGCAGTCACTGGATTTGCTGTCCTCCAGATATTGTCAGGCCTGCCCCACTTACAAGAGAACACCACAAATCAGGTAATGCACACTTTTAATGGACAAAACAAGTAAATCTTAGTTTTGTGCTGCACGCAGATTTGATTCTAATTTAAACATTCACACAGCAGAGGGGATAGACACAATTTATGTATTTTTACATACATTTTAATTCAATATATTTTGTATATTGAAGTATATTTGGTATTCGTATATATTAAACTCTGCAGAATCAAACACCTCTTTTGAACTCTTGGTGAAAGCGTTCGATGAGCCGCCTGACTGGTTTGAAAGCCTCACAAAGAACAGTGCATTGAGGAGTGGTGGTGCAACCAACATTGTGGGCAGAATTGGCAGCAAGCAAGATTAGAGATCAAGCCATTGATCCCTGAGGAAAACGCCGTGTGTGCCAATAGAATTTGTGTTTTCGTAGAGCTTTTCGAGTGACAGGGCTACAAGGTCCCATCAAAAGATTTGCCAGAATGAAGCCAGTGGTGCAGAAGGAGGGAGGAGGAAGAGACTATTCCTTCTCCTGTAATTTTAGGAAATATGAATCTGGAAGTTCCCCTTGTTGGGATTCTTATGTTTTGCCACAGAGGAAGGTCTCCTGTTAAGCAAGTGTCTCCAGGTGGAAGTTTACCCCACCTCTGTCCTTTCTATACAGTGTCTTGTTTGACTGAAGAAATGGGTTTATTTTCATCTTGCCCCTTTGATAGATCTTTCCTATATGGTTATGTTCCTGTTTTTAGATTTTGGAAGTGTTATTGTCTGTGGTGGCCATACAAGTTAAAAATTTATGACCTTGTCCTTTGTAGGGGATGAGAAACACTGAGCAGAGATATGTTATGTGTGACCTAAGACTTACAGCTGTTGTCATAAGTCTTATTATGAAAAGAAGCAGTATTATGGAAGATTAACGAAATTGCGCAAGTACACATTCTAGCAACAGGTGTGAAAAAATGCTAAGTTTTAGTCTATGTATCAAAATACCCATTTGTATTCTCTATTCCTGCACTAATTTATTGTGATTAGGCCCTTCTATATCTTTAGCTACAGAACAGTTTCCTGGAAACTTTCCTGGGTAAAAAAAAAATTACCCTGAAATATGAAGACTGTGTATTGATACAGTATCTCCTAAATGTATCATTAATCAATTCTGTATGAATTTGCTGCAAAATACCAAACAAGAAGGAACTTTCCACAGAATTTTTTACAGTTCATAACATTTTCATTTTGTAGAGAGGTTGTTTTATTTAACAAGGTCATTCTTGAATTCATCACAAAGTGACATGAGCTGCCCAGTCATGCACAAATGAAAAAATACAAGTTAATATAATTCAATAAATTTTCATCACAGAGGTTTTACAGATTTATATATATATATATAAAACTGCATTTTGGGGGTGGGTGGGATGTGTCTTTTCTTCCAGTGGTTCTTAAAGTGCTAGAGATCTGAGCTGTAATACAGACAAGTGTTTGTTCGTGTGTTTTTGCCTATTTTCCAAAAATGTGATAATCCTTAAAAATGCAGAGGATCACTTAGGCATCCATTGGCATAAAAGTACTTAGGAACTTTTTTCAGTCAAATTTAATTCCTGCCATGTATTTTGTGTTCTCCGTCTGTTTCCTATCGGTTGTATGTCAGCACAGTCTTGTGAGACTATGATGTAGTTTTGGTTCTTGCTGTTGTGTAGCTGAATGACCCACGATGCTCTGCCAGCCAACATCAACTGACTCAGAAAAGTTGCAAATCATAATATGTTGTCTGGCAGTTCAAGTTTTACAGATTGGAGATTTAGCTCACTTGTCTTTACTTCTGTACTCCATCAGGATTTGAAAATAGTGAGTATATTGTAATTATACTTTATCATAAAGAAAACCAAGTTTAACTGTAGTTACTTGTTGTTTGGAAGGTAAGTTGTTCCTATCTAGTGGCATTGTCCTTTGGAAGAGGAAATATCCATATTTTTAAGTATTCTTTTGACTGCTTTCAGTAACAACTTTTCTGTGGAAGAACTGAATTTTTATGGTTTAGTGGGTTCAGAATTCCTACACTACTGATGGAAAATGAAATTTGAAGTCCCTGCTATGATTTAGGTATTTTATGTCATCAGAGGAAAGTTCAAATTAACTGGAATTTACTGCTATCCTGGCATCCTAAGTAATGTAATTTTCACTTCTTTCCCCCTACAGAACTGATGTTGCAGCAATTTTGATGTCCGCTGAAGACATGCTCTGGTCAGTTTGCAGCTCTGTACAGGAGTTTCTGAATCCGCAGGAGGACAAAGATCTCAAGATCTACAAAATACATATCCACTGCAATAGCCTGCTCTCTGTGCTGGCTATTTTAACTTCACCACTGAAGGATTTGTATGAGTGAGTACAAAAGAAACATTCGGTTTGAGATAAAAATGGTTCTTGATCTTACGTGGATAAATCTAGAAGGTGGATAATTGTGTTGAAATACAGATGCAATGCGTAGAGTTGACACATTTTGATAGCCTTTGACTATTTCTCAGTTTGGTCTGATCTTACCTTTACCATCTTACTTAAAGCCAAATTTTATCTGCTGGGATTTTATTAGCTTTGGGATCAAACTCATATACTATGCCTTTTTTTGGTGTGGTGATAATGTAGACCATAGTGAATGTCTGGTTTCATTTCCTCTGTAATACAAACACTAGAACTTCATTGATAATTGCTGCCCCAAATTTGCAATTTACTGTTCAGTTAGGACACATTTTGTTAGAAACACCTTCTTATTGGTCTAAATAGATTTAATACTACAGTACCAAAGCCTTTGGTAAGGTTTTCAAGGACTTAGTCACTCGTAGAAATGAAAAAGTTTCACTTTCTTATTAGTTCGAGTCTATCTACCTTAAAATTAGGTAAATTAGAATGTCTTGCTGTCATCCCATAATAATTCTGTAAATACTTTTATGATGAATTTTTGGATAGTTTATGAAATGGATCATCTGTTTACATGACCAGTATGCATCAACAAATATTAAATATCATTTAAAGCAGAGTGTGGAATATCCATCCTTATAAAATTATAGCTTGACAAGTCACAACTGTGAACAAAAGGACTTGCACTGAAATTGGGTCTGAGTCTTTCACTGGCTCTTCATGCCAAGAATTCTAGTGCAAATTTGGTGTAAGAGACAATGCAAAGTGAGAACACAAACAACAAAAAAAAACCCAACCCAACAGCAAACCCAAAAACTAAGAAAGCCAAATCCTATTCAAATGGCTTTTATTTTATTATCCTAAATAAGGAAATTGTAGGTAAAACCAGCGGTACAAAGGGGAGGGTGGAAACCTCCTGCATTTAAGCTTCTTTAACTAAGTACTTTTTGTCATGTGTGGGCTCATTTTAAATGTTTGCAGGCTCTGAGGAACAAGCTAAAGTGGATTTTAACTGAATGTTTGATCTTACACAATGCAGGCTCATGAAAAAATAGCAATTAAGAGGGTAACTCATGAACAGCTCGGTTAGTCCTGCTGTGGCAGCAGTGGCAGAGGCAGGAATGAACACTGTGGTAGTTGTAACTGCTTCTAGTATCCGTTCTGACACTTCACCTTTCTTTTATGAAAGCCATTAAAATGATGGACTAAAATAAATACATATAATAGTCTGTTCTTTTTAGCTAATTCTAGACTTCTCCCCTAGTCCACATTTCTTAAAGGTTGTTCTATACCTGAAACGATAGAAAAATCCGTGCTAACTTGAGAACTCACCGAGTTTCAGAGCAAAGTGCGGATGGAGAAAGTGAGGCAGCACTTTTTTGTATTTTATGGAAAAGGCTACACAGGAACAACCTGTTCCTATAAGTTTCTTATTTAGCCATCTAAATTTCAGTATTTTAATTTGTTTTTCTACAGATCAAAAACTTGACACGCGCAGGATGTAGCAGCTCATTTAATTTACTACAAAGCAGTCTACAAATCATAACCAAAATCTGGCAGCTTTGTTTAAGAAGAAAAAAAAAAAGTGCCATATTTTGTCATATAGTTACAAAAGTAATATTAACACTAAAAACATTGTTAGATGATGCATGGTTTTGTCTAGGTAAAAAAGGATATTTTTTATCAACTGTTCATTTGGAGCTTTTATTTTCAAAACCTGTGAGACTGCGTTATTGAAACACTTATTTTACTTTGTACGTTTCTTTACAAACAATATTTATCAGACAATGTAACCTGGTGTCCAGAATACAAAGAAAAAAAAAAACAGATTTACCAAGTCAACTTCTTAAATTACTGTATCCAGTGGGGTAACACCTTCATATAATGAATTTTTTTGTTGGAATTTCTAGGTCCATTATTTACTGAGTTGTGAATAGTTCATCACGTTAAGAATCCACCAATAGCAAATTTAGAAGTTATGCATGATTTTAAAGGAATACTAATTCTTCCTCAGTTCTCTTTACAATTACAGCTGTATAAACAAAACTTCCATCTGTTGGCTTGGCTCTATATCTTTCAAAACTTTGGTAAAATTAACTGGAAGTGAAATAAAGATTTTTCTTTTAAATCCATCATGTTCTCTTTTGGTAATAGAAGATTTCCCTGCAGGGGCCAGGTTTAAATTAATCTTTAGACTGCTCAGGAAAGTTTTGTGTAATCATAAAAGCAGTGATGACAGAACATTGTTTTCCAGGAGTTGAGTAATAACAGAACTGGCTCATTTCCAACTTACTAGAGATGCTGTATTAACTATTGCTTCCAGGGAATTAAAATTGTCCAAGATTTTTTATTACGTTTTTGAAATGCAACAAAATAGTACTGAAAAATTAGTATCCTTAACTACAAATAAAAGTGATACTGGCATGTGCTTTCGCCTTCCAAATTTTGTGATCGATTATGGTATATTCTGCTATTGCTTAGAGGTTCTTTTCTGTACAACAAGTCTGCTAACACACGGTTCTAAATTCACCTATGAATCTTGGGTCATCAGCTTTTAATATTCACTTTTCTGTCCTTCCTTTTCCTACGCCTCTTTCTGGCCTACTTGAAGTAACTTTGCCATAATAGAAGTGTTGGTTGGAAAGGACCGCTGGACATCATCTAGTCCAGCCTCCTGTTCCAAGCAGGACAACCACCAAGAGTGTTCAGTCACGACCCTATTATCTCACACTTTAAAATCTCCAGCAGCCAGGATTTTATGACCTCTCCATGGAGCCCGTTCCACGGCTCCATTGTCCTGGTGCAAAATATGGCCTAATGTCTGGTGTGAACCTTCAGAGCTGCTGGCTGTGGCTTTCTGTATCACAACAGCCCCACTGAGAAAAGTTTGTCAATGTTGTCTTTGTAATTACTCTTTGGGTAGCTGCAGGCTGACATTAGATGACTCAACCCTTTAGCCACCTCTTCACCAGAGCAGAGGAGCCCAGATCCCTCAACCTCTTGTCATATGTGGCACAGTCTAGTCCTAACTGGTTTCCTCACATCCTCCTTCAGCTGTAGGGCCAACACCTGGCTAAAACAGTCTGGCTAAGACTTAACAGTTGCCAAATAGATGAAGCAAATCGCCATCTTTAGTTTGTTTGCTGTGCTCCTCCTAATGGAGCACTTTACCTCCGTGAACTGTGTGAGTTTCTGTTGACCCCATCATCCATCACTTGGCACTCTACTGTTTGTTGCATTAATTCCTGTGCCCACCTACCCCAGTTCAGTGTCACCTGCAAATGTCCTACACGTCTGTTCCGTCTGCTTCTCTCCAGGTTTTTGAGGACAGCTGTTGAACAACAGTAGTCTTCAGAATGTGCTCCTCAAAATGACCAGGTGTTGGTATTTTCTTGCTGCTGACCCAAGCCTCTGAAAAAAGAGGACTTTCATCCCCCTGAATTTTCAGTCATCATAGTCTTACTGACAACGCTGTTGTTGGTTACTCAGTTCAAGTGGGTAGGTTCTGTGCAGGAGATCTATCAGTTTCAGTGCTGCTTGTGGTTTTCGAAGGAGAATGCAATGCTGAGAATGAAATTATCCAGGAGAAGCAGGCTGGCAACCCACGGTACAACAGACCCATCTATGCCTTCCGAGTAAAGGCTGTCTTCTGCACCAGCTTGAGGGTTGCTCAAGTTGGGGCAGATCTGTTCTTGTGCTTTTTTCTGTATTCTTTTGTCGTTCGTACTGAGTAGGAGATGAGAATCTTTCTGTTAGGGAAGATCATAAAGAGTGAGGTGGATGCACCTTTTTATGATTTCCTACTAGGAATTATTACATCTTACTTTCTCAGCAAGAAATCAGATGGGTGGCTTGAATGCTGAGAGGAGAATTTAGAGATTCTATTGGTAAAACTGCTCTCTGTAGGGCAAAAATATCTGACATTCAGCTTTTAAAACTGGAAATATTTGTCTTAATTTTACTGTAAAAGAGGTATAATTCATGAAGCTGCTTTTTAGTCATGTTTATTCCTTATACAGAGCTAAATCCTTCGAAGTCTACAAGGAAATACCATTAGGATGCATCTTGTTGGCATCTCATTTTTTCACACCTGCACTGAGGCTTGCAAGATCAATTCTCACCTTGTCATACCCTAGTGAAGAATAAAACTACTGTAACTTGGAATCTTGCTGTGGTATTAAATACTTTCACAGATGCCATCCACTGCTTTGAGACTATAGGCAGCTGCTTTAGCATCGCTTGTAGTCAAAACAAATTTCCTAGTAGCTATTATTATACTTCTGTCAGAAGAGTAGTTGAACTAAACTGTCTGGCACAGAGTTGGCTTCTCCTGGCAGGAATTACATAGCCAGCAGTGGACACTGAGAAATGCTGGCATGCGATTACTGTAATATCATTAGACATTTGGGGGTTTTATAGTATTTTCAGTTATTCTAATATTTAAACCATCTTTAAAGTCCGTAGCTTACCTCCGTCTCAGGTTAAAAATTTGAGTAGTGGTTTTGTTACAAGCCTCAGTGTCCAAAAGGCTGCTACGTGCTTGTCCTTGGTAGACAGATAAGAAACCATAATAAATAAGCTGCTTGAGCCCCAAAGTCTCTCCAGCAGTTCATAGAAAAAGAGTAGGCAAGATGAGCTCTTTTTTATATTAGATTACTAGCCAAACTGTATCTGTCATGCTTTCTTGTAGGAAGTTGGCTCTGTGCTTTGCTATATTAAGAAAAATATTTCACTAAGGTTTTTTTTTTCCTTTCATTTTCAGAGAATGCTGAAATTACTGTCTTTAAAATATTTTTTTTTCTAGTTTTAGTTTTCCCTTTATATTACAATCTTAGCTTTATTTTTAATCTCCAGGGTTTTATGAATTCACAAAAAGCACAAATTCACTGTATGCTAATACTTCTGCTCAGATGTGGCTTATCATTTACCATCATTAGGAAAAACTTCTGTGCTGAATGTGGCCCAGGATGCCCAGGGCAGGGGTGGAGTCCCCGTGATCCCTGAAGGGATTTCAGAGCCGTGGAGCTGCGGTGCTGAGGGACATGGTTTAGAGGTGATCTGGCAGTGCTGGGTTAACAGTTGGACTTGATGACCTTTCAAGGTCTTTTCCAACCAAAATGTTTCTATTTCTTTGAAGTTTGTAGCAAATTCTTCCTACTAATTTTGCTTGATTAGTAAAATTAATTTGCAAATATATCACTCTATCTTTTGGCGAATTTCAGAGCTGCACTCCTGTCTTTCTTGTGAAGTTGTGTAATTCTCTCTCTTCTTTCATCTAGTGTCTCATGGGCAGTGACCTTCTGGACATGCAGCTACACTTCTAAACTAATTAGAAGTAACTGTAAAAGAAAGTTAAAAAGTAATTTTAAGTAATTAAATGACAAACCACAAATACTATAAATGTTGTGGTGACAAAGCATCCTGTAACAAAGAAGAGACTTTACCATCTATATTAGGAGCTCCTGAAGGCTGTATTCCAGTGGGTTTCCAGTCTGTCTCCAGTTTTAAGTGTTTACCTGCACTCTCACTGCCACATTTCCATGTCGTGTCAGTGGCTTTTTTTATCTCTTGTGAAAAGATTCTCTTGTCCTGAGAAAGTCCTTGTGTCTTCTCCTGAGGAATATTTAAATGTCCTTCTACTCTGACTGCAATAGAAAGAATACTGACTCAAAAGTGGGAACAACATTGAATCACTAATGTGTCAAAGCAAAGCAAATATACCATAAATGAGTTCGGTAGAAGCATCATTTTTAAAGGTACTTACCTTCTATATATAACTTCAGAAAATTCCATCCATGATACATAAAGAAACAAGCTTA
Source organism: Chloroceryle amazona (assembly GCA_027560015.1). Lineage (NCBI taxonomy): Eukaryota > Metazoa > Chordata > Aves > Coraciiformes > Cerylidae > Chloroceryle > Chloroceryle amazona. Next base: position 23,105 of record JANHFX010005897.1, on the reverse strand, counting down.
GGAGAAGGAAAGTTATAAAGATAAAAAAATTCACAGCCAATTAAGTTGAAAAGTAAGGGAACATAGAAACATAGAACCATAGAACTGTCTGGGCTGGAAGGGACCTCCAGAGCTCATCCAGTCCAACCCCCTGCTGAGAGCAGGGACA
>JANHFX010005897.1:0-22857 GCA_027560015.1 Chloroceryle amazona | reverse complement strand
GATTTTCAGTCCTCCATGTGATTCAGAATAATTTCTGTGTTTTTTTCAGGACATTTCTGAACAATTCTGATGAACATCTTCCTCGAGATTTTTCGAAAGTCTTTTATCATCCCTTACATTGGCTATTTTGCATACCATCATCCTGCTCTTCCTTGCTGAAGTGAGTACTGAGAGCTGATTGTTGTAGAAGAATCACCAGATTATGCATTATCTGTGAGGCTTTTTTGCTTTAATTAAAGAGTATATAGCTCTTGACAATAATGTAGCTCAGAAAAGTTGCTGTATTGAAAGCCTTATAATTAAAGGGAGGCTAAAGAATATATGTCTCTGTTTATGATTGCTGGTTAAAAAAAGGGGTTGATATTTATAAATAACTCATTGAAAAATACGCTGCTTGATCGTAGTTGATTTTTTGGGATATTACTGCATGATTAGAGGCAAAACCTTAATTTCTTTTTCTGTGTCACTGCATATAATGACAAGTTACATATGAGACATATGCTACCAGCTGTGCTGTCATTCCCTTTCTAATTTTGAACCTGAAGCACTCCCACACCAGTGTAGATCCTCTTCTAACCCCTTCACCTCCTCCTCCTCTTCAAAAGTTATTTCCTGAGAGATTTTTCACTCTCCATTTTCATGAAAAGCTGCTTTTGTGAGTTGTTATGCTGTTTGCTGAGAAAGTATTTTTAAATTTTAGAAGAACATGTTATCATATGAGTGGTGACCTGTAGTGACCTGTTGGTGACCAGTGTGCTGTGGATTTATTGCCTCTTACCCTGTACACACAGTATCTTGTACAGCACAGAATCTTCCCGATGATGATATTTGCCCATTACAACACGAAATCTGCTGATTTCTCTCCCTAGCCTTCACTCTTAACCACATGTCAGCTTTACTGTTACCTCCTTCCCTGGTGCTTCTGATACCTGCTGAGCCTGGTGCTGTCACTGAATCAAAGTTGAGTGGTGGGCAAGCTAAAATGCCAAACACAGTGAATAATTAAAGAGTTTAATACAGAATGTGTCCTTTTCCATGCTTGAATTTGTAATTGAAGATTTTCTAAAGCTTGAAAGATCAAGTGGGTTTTTTTACCTCTCAGTTGAGCTTCAAGGAAATATTTTTTGTTGGTGGCTTTATAAGTTATGTATGAGTGGAGAGAAAGGAGAGGAGAAGGGGGTTATAGGAGAGGGAATGACCAAGAGATCATTTAAAATGGGATCTACTCTGTTATTGAGAAAATTTATGTTTCATTAAGGACTCATTGTAGAAAACATGATAAGTTCTTTGATACCCTAGTCCAAGGCCAGTACTCGAAATTTAAATTATATTGTGAATTATCATTATTTTGGAAGATGATTTCACAAGTAAATACCCCCTGCTATGTGAAAGTGTGTAAAGGAAATGCTGGTACTGTTTCAGTCTGACATAGTTCTCTTTTTCTGAGGTGGAGTTAGGATTTTACAGATGCTATTTAGGACAGATTTGTCTTGAATAAACAGCATAAATCTGTTCCAGAGCTATCCAGCACTTACATATTTTCACTGGATGAAAAGTGAGAAAATATACATCTTCTTGGCCACCAAATGGGAAAATGAGGAGTCCCAAAGAAGGCACATCTCTGAGGAGATGTAGTTAGCATACCTGTGCAAGGATGGTCCATACACATAAAGCCATGTGCATTGTCCTGGTGATAATACAAGTACTATGTTAGTAAAATATGTCATGTTTTCTTTTAACCACACAGCTTTCATCTGCTCGGAAAACAAAACAAAACAAAACAAAACAAAACAAAACAAAACAAAACACACCAAACAAACAAACAAACAATGAAACATTCAATCTGAATGTAAAGAAGTAATTTAAGGGACCTATTCTGAGGTGTTCTAATTGTGTTACTGGGTTTTCACTGTATGCTTATGTCATGGAAGCTTTTCTTTCTCAGAATACTGCATTTAGGGTATTAACAAGACACATTATGGTTAAGTATTGAAGAAAATTATTTTTCTGAGCATTGGCATTCTTCCTGGATTGCTTTACAATTTTACTGTTAAATCTAATGAAAATATATATTCCCTGTCCATACCAGACCTGGAAACACAGGCCAGTGTACACCTCCCAGCTGTGGCCACCTAATTTCAAACCGAAGACTCTAACCTGACCTGAAAGTGTCTATTAAGCATTTGCTCTTCCTAAGCTTGGTATCTCCAGATAAAGTTTTGCAAGTTCCTGAACTGATTTTGTTTACAATTTCACTATTTAACCAGATTTACTGCATTATTTTTTCATGCCTAAAAATGGTTACAGTCTGTTTTGTCGATTTAACTTCAATATCTTTATCAATGTTGTTAACGTGAATTAGCATTGATGTTTATTTGCCTTATATAATCTTAAACTTATCATTTGAGGTTTTCTTTTTTATTGTATCTTGGATGCTAACCAAAGTAACACAGTTGGTTATCTAACTGTACGATTACTGATAATTTATGTTACATTTCCTTTACTGTTAACTGTGATTCTTTCTTTGCTTCATTTGGAGTTTATAATCACACCATTTGCAAATCAGAGTTCTGAGTTGTTGTTGGGTTGGGTTTTTTTTTTTTTCTCTTTTACTGTACAAAACTGAACATTTATATGTGTGATATTTATATGTACTTCACCTTTTGTCACTTTTTATGAGGCTAGTCTTATTTTCACTAGTACAGAGCTATGAGGATGGGAGAACATATGCCTCTCCATATGCACGTTACAAAACTTCTCAGTGCATTTATTGGTGCTAGCTTCATGGCTGTAGGGAATGTCTGCTATATTTTATTTTTCCTCCAAGTGAGTCACACCATTGTACATTTCAATTTGCAGGAGGCTTAAAGAGCCAAGAACTGGTGTATATTACAACATGATAACTTCCCATCTGGTCAATGACAGACAAGTTTTATTTCAACTCAAATGTTCTAAAAATGGCATTTAGTTCTAAAGTAATTTAAAATATTATCCTTCACAAATCTAATTGACCAAACTTGCCCCTTTCCTTAGAGTTTGAAGGCAATGAGGGAGCTTATTAGATAGACTAATGTGTCATTCACTGTAAGGGAGAAACAAAATGAAACTGGCCCATACATTTTAACTGAATTAGTGAAGTGTTGAGTTTGCTCTCAGCCTCAGCACTAATTCCAGTGTGAATATAGTAATTGTTTTAATTTAAAGTTTAATTACTAACTACTAATTAGTTCTTAACACGCTTTAGCCTTTATATATGTATAACTAATCTTCGACATCCAGAAATTAAGATAATACTACTAGGAATGCAAAGCCCTAACACTGAAAGTTTCAGTCCAGTATGTGTTTTAAGTATGGAAAAGTTATTTTGGCTGCAAGTTCGACCAGGATTAAAGTGTGCTTGTGCATACATATTCTTGATAAATATTATTAAATCCAGTATGTGCTGATATGCAAAAATATAATTGTCAAGCCAGTGCTACATTACGAATGATGACACATAACGTGCCAAATGAAAACTTGTACCTAAGTTTTCATGGCACGTACGTTGCTTATCAACTCACAGGTATTTGCCTTACTGTTAAAATCCCAAAGGCTGAAGTGTATAAAAGCCTCTTTTACTGAAGGGGCTATTAGAGTACTAACTGTGAAGTTTTCACATAACTGTGGGATGTAAAAGTCTTGCTGGGAAATGGGGCTATGGAAACTTGGTTTCCTTAGGTTACTTCAAGGTTGCACTGCAAGATACATGACATACTGGTAATGGAAACATACATACACATGAGGGACTAAACTAGAAGAGTGTATTAGCTGGCCCTTTCCTTTCCAGGCTTTCTAGGTTCATATTTGGTATAATGTCTATATAGCAAACTTGAATAGCCAAGTTTGACTTGACTGAAGAGCCAAGTTTTTTGTACACTCATCTCTGGCTTTTTTCATGCATTCATACAGGCAGAATCAATGGTTGCAGAAAGGTGCAACACAGCAGGGAAGTTCCCCTTCCTTTACCATAGCCTCGTGACCCCCTTTCAGTTCTGTCCTAATAGTTGTGTGCAAATGGCACACAAAGTGTATGTGCAGAGGCATATAAATCCTTCTCGAGTCTGACGGGAAAACGTAGCTCCTGAGGAAGAAAGCTTTGACTGGTGCTGAAGGTGTTTGTTGTGTGCATGCTGACAGATAGTGTTTATGCCCGCGTAGCTGACGCGTCAGTGCATATGTAGTTTTTACACCGGTGCATGTAAAATTTATGTGCATAAAAGTTTACATATGCGGTGCATAAACTTTCAGTGTTAGCAGCTATTGTTGTATAAACTCGTAGCCAAAATGAATAAATAAAATGGCTAAACATCAGTTGAAATTTAATCTGGAAGAATGAAAAAATAAACTTTCAAGGAATAAAATTGCCCATAACTCAAATTTTAAACACTTTTTAAAAAATGTGTTTCAAGAAGAAAACAGCAAACAGAACAGGCAATAAGTATCTTTCAAGACAAGCTTTTGTTTTGTCTTTTAATTTAATGGGTCCAATGCGAGCTCAGTTGTTGGTGTTGGGTCATCAGCTGAATTCAGAAGAAGCCCTGGAATATTTTTGTTTGGAAACCTGTATTTTTGCAGAACTTGGAAACTGCAAACAGAAGACAAACTGCAGTCTCTTTAAAAGCTGATGACTTAGTACCACTTTCTCATGTCTCCCTGCTGGCAAAGCAGTTAACCCAACCTGTCTAGTAGTTCAGGGGGATTTTTCAGCAGGTGTAACAACTCGTCAACTGAATGTAGAATTTTGCAGCCCCTTTGAACATTCTCTCTGTTTTTTAATTAAGAGCTTCATATACTTCATCAAAGACACTTCAGACCTCTCACTAAACAATTAATGTAATAGTGAACTACAGAATAATAGCCTTAAATTTATTCAAGCACCAAAAAAAAATCCTTTTTGCCGGGTAGAACAAGGCAAACATGGCTCCACGAGAAAGATAAGTGAGGTTGCTTTGTATCAGTTCTAACTTTGGCAGGCTACCAAATGTTAATTTGCTTTTAGCTAGTTGAGATTAAATGTAATTCCTTCCCTGAGCTGCCTTAAAGTAAGCAAGCATGAAAGCGTTTGCAGAGTAATCTGGGAGGAATTGACATTTAAGGGAGTTAGCATTACATCTGCACTTTAAGGATATTAATTTCATAGATAAATTAACTACATTATTCTGTCTTTATCTTACATTTTGAAAGGACTCCATCAGCCAGAGAAATGGCAGCCCAGGGTCAGCTGAAACTGCTCTTATCCCAGCCGTACTGTAATTTGAACTTGCTTTTGGAATCATTGCTACATCATGATTGTCTCTTAGCAAAAATCTTACTGAGAAGTTCAAGTAAGTATTTCTTCTCTCAATCCGTACACAAATATCAGTGAGAAACACAAATTCATTTTTAACTACTTAAATATTGAAGTCCATCATGCATTTTAGGCAGGTATCATTAGCCACTCAGTTATTATTTCTTCTAACCTATCCACTTCTTGGATAAGTTAAAAGAAAGAAAGAAAACAACCCATCACTTTTTAAAAGAGGATGTTTTGCAGTGAATCCGAGTATTCGTGGTTTCAAAGGAGACTACAATTTGACAAAATCATAGAGTCGTTTGGGTTGGAAGGGACCTCTGAAGGTCATCTAGTCTAGCCCGCTGCAGTAAGCAAGGATGTTCTCAACTGGAGCAGGTTTCTATCATAAATGCAAAGGACTCAGAATGAATTTGAATTTTAAAGAGCTCTGATACCTCATCCGCTTTACAAGGTTTTTTTTTTTAAGTGTGGATTATTAGTCTGAAAGATCACTTCCAAAATTACATTTCAACAGTGAAAAGCACCTTAGAAGTTGTAAGTTATTATATGTTTCTCACTGTAGGCATTTTAGACGTACATTTATAGGCTTCCTCGTGTCAATAATCTAATTAATGCCATTATGAAAGTTAGAACAAATAAAAGAATGGTTCTACAAGGTTTTCTTCACATTCTGCTAATATTGAGTTTGAAGCAACACATTTTATCACATCTTTCCTTTTAATAGCTTTCAGATCAAATCATATAATCACAGAATGCCTTAGGCTGTAAGGGACCTCAGAGATCATCTAATCCAACCTCCCTGCCATGGTCAGGGACATGTCTCAGCTAGAATCAGACTGTTGAAAAGCTAATGGTATAATCACGTAATTTTTCAGTAATAGTGAATGAGAGTCTCAGTTTCTATCTTTTTTTAGCAAAAGAATTCTCCCTACTTATCAAAAAAAACCCCAAACCCGAACCCAAAACTATTATGTCTACGTAGTGTTAGCTATAACAAATTTAGTTCTGTCATTTTAAAGTGTTCTAACATTTGTCAGGGGTACAACATTGCTTCTGCTTCAGTCACGCATCTTGCTGAGACCTGCACTGCATCCACTTGCCTATTCAAATACCTGTCATCTTCTACAAAGACTGACAAATGTTTGATCAGGATCATATTCTTACCCCGGTGTTATCCAGTATTGAATTTTACTGGCTGCTTAAATTATCACAGGTATTAAGTGACAGAATGTATTAATCTGTTGACCGACCAGCCTCTTGAGCTTCAGGGAAATATACGCTGGTCTGAATTAGAAAATGTGCTATTTACACAGAGTTTATTAATGTAACTGCAATATTGAGATGAATAAACTTTCAGTTTAGATTAAGTCAAGACCTGCAATGATCCATATCTTCTAAATTAAATTCAAAAGCATTAATTACCTAATGATAAAATGGTTGTATTCTTTCTTGCTTCCATACAGCAGCTTTCTGATGCTCTATAAGCTAAATTTTTTATTATGATGTGAGCTGTTATGTATTAGTACAAGGAAGGTTGGACTAATAAGCTATACCTTAGTACTTGCAATGACAGTTTTGGATTCTCCTGTTCAATAGGATAAAAGGCTTACAGAATTACGTATTCATCAACAGTAAAACTTTGCAATGTGTAATATTATCCGTGAAAACAGATAAAAAGCTAAGTACATCACAGCTTTTAAGTGATTCACCCTAGTGATAACAAAACTCCCTGGTATTTAACTAGATTATAGGAATTTTTTGAGTAGGAAAAGCCTTCTCACATTTAACTTTATTTTACACTCAGGCTTTCCTTTTTCCTTTAAAAAAATGGGCCAGAAGGCAAAAATTCTGTATAAAGAGGCGCTTAAATGTAAATGTTTTTAAGTAATGATAATATTTTTTACATTGTAGCAATACTTTGGGATACTTACAGCAGGCATCACACAAACACATTTAATTTAATTGCATTCATGTTCTCATGTGGTTTTACCATGGTTAGGGTCAGAAATAAAGTCTATTCCCCATCACAGTGGGGAGGACTGTTGGGATTGACAAAGTTTTCTCAGTAGCAAGAATATTTTTTGAATGTGCGTATGCATAATTCACCATTGCTAAATATTATAACATTGTCATATTTGTCCAAGCTGTGAGACCCCATGTGTGTAAGTATAAGCTGTCTGGAGGACAGGGAGGTGGCCAGATCTAGGTTTCTGTTATTTATTTTTTTTTACAATATGATGTATGAAATGTACAAAAAAAAAATAGAATGCTCCTCAAATATGAAGTTATCACATCAAAAATACTAAAGGCAATGAATTGGGATAACCAAAACTGAAGTACTTCATTATCTTCAGTATGAACACTGGGTAAAAGGCAACTTTGAACAAACAGTTGAAAAATTGAACTTGCACATTGCACCTCTATAAGCTAAACTATGAGCCTAAATAGCCTAGGGGTAGGAAACTACAGTTAAATACTGTGCAATATAATCCCAGAGTTGTTTTCTACAGGTCCAATATTCAGCAAGTTTCTTCTAAGATATTATCTTGAGTGAGTGAAGGTGAAGGTAGCTGGTACTTTGTTAATTTTCTGACAAAACAAACGGGTTTACAATTTTCGTGGAGGATTTTTTTACCAGATTTTCTTTATCACCCATCTGTATGAAACAGAAATGGATTATTTTGAGAAGCAACAAATAATACAGGAATAAAGAAAGTGGTGCTTGTATAAGATGAGCTGCAGAATCCAGCAGATGCTGATATGAAAACGGGAAGGGTGGAAGTGAACTCAGAATTTCTGCTAGACCTGCTCTAAATGCACAGCATGCCAGCAGAACAGTCTGTGTGTGACTTCTCTTTTGAGAGTCTTAATTTCCAGGAACCAGGAGTTATTCTTTGCATAAGAAAGCAAAAAGCAATAGCTTTATTGAATTATGCTGGCCCAACACAGGGTTAATACCAAAGGGAACCTCATTAGTCAACAGACTCCTCACAATTTACCAGTAGCAGGTGAGAAAGAGGTCACTGAGAAATCATCAAGGCACATGCAAGGCCTTCGATCAGTCCTTGGGCCTCGTACAAACTTTTGTTTAAGAAGAAGAGATGGTAGCAGCAAGTTAATGATGTATGGTAGAAAAAGCAATGTATTCCTTTAAAGACAAGATCTTGCTCGTAGCAATGAATACATGAGACTGCGGTTGCTGCAGAGATTTAATTTCATTTTCTGCACACAAATTTGAAGTTAATAGTGGCGTGGTGAAATAAACTGGAAGAAAACAGCTTTCACAGCAGGACCAGGCCATTGGCACTTTCTCCTCTTCCTTTTGGCTTGCACCGTGCATACTTGAGAGACTAATGGGAGAGGGCATTGTGTACCCTGTACAGTTAAACCAGTCCCCACTAAAACTTTGAAATGAGAACCGACAGCAACATTTGCAAATATTCTGTAATAGATTTAAGTCTGCAAATCTGAAACTGGGCCCAAAGAAATCTGAGCTGCTTTGAAAAGAGATAATTTACCTTGCACATATAAGTGGGGTGGGGAATGGAGGATTTCCACTGAGAAAATAAAACTCTGCAGTGCAGTGTGAGCCAACTCCCTAGAGATAATAATAAGAGTTTTCTAAGACAGTGCTTTTATAAACTAATTTCTGGCAAGAGAAATTACTTGAAAATAAATTTGTAGGAGGGAAAGTGTTGTGTGTCCACCCCCTCCAATTCTTTGCCCTTTGTGAAGCAGCTCTGTAACTGCCGTAATGTATATTGTGTCGTTTTACAGTAAATTTTAATTGCTAATTAAATTTTAATTAAATTAATTAAATTTCAGGCATTTAAAGGAAAATGGCAATGGTTATTCTGTGAGTTACCCTAAAAGAACCGTGAAAGCTGGTAACTTGACGAACTGGCCTCATGTAGGAATCACACTGAACCATTAAGTGACAGTAAGTGAGTGATTACAAAAGAAAATGTACATACCTTAATGGAATTACCATATCCATTAAAATCCTGGCATTGGCTAAGCCTGTATAACAATTAAAACCTTCTATTTCAAGTACTTGAAGGTCATTATTTTTGTACTTCCTTGTAAGAACTCCTTGGATTTAGTAGTCCTGAGAGACAGCTTAACAGGCAAGTGGATAAACTACCAACAGTGCTAGTCCTGTGGTTGAAGCACGCACAGCTTTGGGGAAATACGCTCTCAAAGGTTTCCTTGACAAAACTTGGGGGTTAATCTGCACCACAGTCCTCATTAGGAGAGCACAAGTAAATCTCTTGGAGGAATTTCTGGGCTTGTGCTGAGATAGCTCTCCCCTCCAAGTATTTGTGTGTCTCCCAGGATGAGGCTGGTGAGGACAGACTCTGGGACACCTGAAAGTTTTCTCAGCTTCATCATGATAGCAAACCATATTGTGGTTAGTAGCCTAGCAACAAAAGATTAGAAAATTATTTTTAAAGTGTGATGTCTCCTCAAAATATCCCCCTGAATAGTAAGCTTATTGGACACTGTACCTGCGTAAGTACTGTGGGAAAATAGTAGAAGGTTTTACTGGCATGAAGTTCTAGCTGGAAGATCAATAGAAAAGGGACCTTAATGAGATATCCTATTCCCTCTGATGACTTTCCAGTGATAAGCTAAAGAAAACAGTGAACAGCTTTTATGGGGTTTCTGAAATAGTGAATAGGCATTTCCACTTGGATTGTAATAGAGCCCTGCTGAGAATCGCATACCTTCTCTTGACAATGTGTCAAGATAGTCTCTGTGATATACCTGTGTTGCTAATACGTGGTCATATGGACAGCTTTTCCAAGACACAGTAACTTCTGGTAGGAAATTCTTGCTACAGTAGAGCTCTAGACTGGATGCACTGTAAGAAGGTGACCCGATCAGTATCAATCCCAGTACACACATGAATGCAAAGTGGGTAGGCTGGCTGTAGGACTAAATTCAATATTGCATCATCAAATTTTGGCTATCAGAATATCAGCGTACTATCCTATAAAATTATTTGTTTGATTTTTTTTTGTTTTTAATTTGACACAGGTAAAATAGACTTCACAGAAACCATCAATCCAGAGATTCCTTAATGGAAGTTTCTTCTCAGATAGTTGAAAATATAATGTTGAGGGAGAAAAAAAATCTCAAGGGAGTTGAATGAGAGCAAAATGGTGTGGGATTGGTGATATATAAATACATAGACACAGAAGTATCTGTTGTATTAACATATCTGCTGATGTGTTAATAAATTGTGGGCATGTAATGTATACATTGTGTTATGTTTATACAGAGGATGTATAACATCTGTTAAAGTCTTTTTGTGTTGAGTATTTTAGTTGTCACAAATTTAGGATTCACTGGATTAACAGGTAGCATCTAATACAGGGCATTATTATTATTATTATTTGGGTTTTACTAAACTGAAATGGGTAGGGTTAAGATCTGTGCTTCAGGATAGAAGTAATCTAAGATTTCTGGGTTTTAAATTAAAAACTAAATAGCCTTTCTGACAAAATGAAGTCATATTCAAAGTTACAATAAATTCTAGCTGTCAAGACTGACTGAAGAATGACTACATTGGAGGGGAGCAACTCTGTGAGAGACGAGTGGAATGATCCACAGAACAGACACAAAAAAAGAACAGAAAAGCAGCCAGTGACAGCACTGAGGTTATAGTACAAAGAAGCAGGGCTGAAAGACTGGGTGCCATAAACAAATAAAACACCCTTTTTGCCTTCTGTATAACCTCATCAGCATCTGAGATTTAAACTATAAAGAAAGCAGAAGTTTTATGCCCTTTGAAAATAAAAGAACTGTATCAGAAATAACTTACTCCATCTTTAGTTTCTCTTCCGAAATGAAACAGCATGTATAAATTTGAATTTTGACTGCTTCTTTCGGTCAGAAAAGGCAGCAGAACTGTTTATGGATCATCTGTCTTATAAGGGTTCTCTAGGGAAGAAGTCTAGAGTCAGTAACAGAAGATTTTCTATATTCAGAAAGATTCATTTCATGGCTAAACCAGCAGCAGATAAGAGCTGGATGAGTGTGATAATGTCAGCAAGTTACTGGGAGGTATTTCTATCAGTAAGAAAGAAATATGGATAAATTACACTTGTAAGTCTGCCTCTCTGAAGACATGTTTTTAAAATACATGGCACTATCCCAAGAGGTTAAGTGCATTATTTTGTCGTGGGAAGAATGATCCATTGTGACTGGTTAGGGCATAGCTGTTATTCACTGACATAATTATCTATACATAATACATAATTATCTATATTTATTCATAATACTAATATTTTGATATATTGTGTCATCTTCTGTGTATATGGAACATTATGCTGTATGGAAATAAGAAATAGCAGATTTCTTTTAAGAGTTTCCTAAGTATATAGCTGTCTTAATATATGGTTGTAAATCCTGCTAAAATTGAAACAAAGCCTCTCCTTTGAGCTACCTATAGGAGCCTTAGTTTCCCTTTGCAGATTAGCATGCATGAGTGGAAAAAGAAAGAGAAATATACAGAGGGAAACATCAGTGGGCAATAAGTATGACGCCTATCATATAAATACTGTTCTTAGGTGATGATTAACAAGAAGGCTGCATTGGAGTTCAAACTAAGATGAATATTTAATGTTATGACAAGCAAGCTTATAAATGTTAAAGAAAAAATCTAAGAGAAGAGAAATCTACATATCTTTTTGTAGACTCCTAATTCATAATATTTAACCAGCTATATTGATCAGCTAGCTAAGCCTTTCAACCAACTGACATTATCCTTTAAGGTCTGTTCCAACCCAAACTATTCTATGATTCTATGATCCATGTTGCTTTATGAGTCAGAAAACTCATTTCAACCTCAGCATAGAAGGGTCAGATGCTCTTACAACACAGGCAACACGTACTTCAGGGTAAACCCAAGAAAAAGCTGATGAAAGCTTACATACCTTGTTGTGTTTAGCCCCAGAATGTTTTCCCCGTGGATTCATGAAGACCTGTGCTTAAAAGCACAAGACCTGTATTACACACTAGGCATAAGAAGGTATAACTCCTTACAGAATTATATCATACTTCTTCCCATTTGCATAAATTTATTGGTAGCCCAAAGTTGATTAGGACAGTTATTAATAAGTTGTGACAAACTTTCCTTGTGGCATGATCATAGAGCAAATTTAAGGCTTAATCTCAAGTCATGAGCCCCTTTAAACAGAACAATTCCCCATCATGTTCTGCAAAGACAGTTTACATAGTATTTAAAAATCTCAGCAAACCATTGTCCCTAAAATGTGCTTAAATTGATTAATTAAAAAAAAAAAATACTGATGGTAATATAATCAAAATTCAATTTAAAGTTTCATCTCAAAATTTTAATTCCTCTGGGTTTTCCCTCTTGAACTGCTTCTTCTGCTTTCGTGTTTTTTTCTTTGTTGTATCTGTATTAGACAAGATATTGCTGGTTTGAGTGAATTAGTAGAATCCATTTCATTCTTCACTCAGAAGCATCTGGCACTGGAAGGTGTCTTAGCAAAATATGCCAGCTCACTCAACTCACAGGAAAAAAAGCTGACTAAAAAAAAAAAATCTTCATGCTGATCTGTCTCCTGCCTTGGAAATAAAAATTCAAACAAATCTCGTTGGTTATGAAATCATTGGTCTTGTTTCTCAGTTTTCTACATTCTGTGGGCCATGTCTTAAGGCCACACACTACCCAGGCTGAATGGTTTGCAATAATATGTGAATTAGATTGGGGAAATTCAGAGGAGAGTAAAATGAGATTTCTGAATTTGACAACATTCTCAAGTTGTTCAGAGCTGGGTGGAAAGCAGTAGTTCTCCCATGTGGTAGGATTAATGAAGGCTGCTCAGACCACTAGAAAAGTGCAGAATACAAAATCAGTCTCTCCCATCTTTCTCCTGCACAGGTTGCTAAAGATCAGGGCAGCCAAACCAGCATAAAACAATGACATTGTCAAGTACAATTTTATCTAAATCAGTTTTACAAAAGGTTTCAGTTTTTCAAACTAGAAATTAAAAGTGTTAAATTCTTTCTTGCTCTGGTCATTTGTTGGCAGCATCAGAAGCGTATTCCACAAATATGTGGTAAGCCAAGGTCTATGACATGAGCACAAGTCAAAGCCATTGGGTTCCATTGGTTCAAGGAGGTTCAAACACGTCATTGTCTTTCAGTTGGGTGAATGTTTTATAATGATTATTTAAAAAAAAAACAAAACATTTAAAAATATGTTATGTGAGCTGTTACCACTCAAGTCTGAAAACCACTAGTTGTCTTCCAAACCAGAGGTATCTGTATCTTAGCAGGGCTGAGATTTTGTTCTGCAGAACTGACTTGTCAGTTTCATCTTGTACTGAGCTAGAAAGTCAACCCATTCTGGAGAGTATGCAGCTGCTACTTTATTTTCTTTTATATAACTAAACAGAGCTATATTATTTCATGTGACTAATAAAATAGTAAGATCAGTTAAACAGTAATAACTTCTTGACTGTGATTCTAGAGAAGTAGTGAAATTTACTGCTGATTAATATTTAGTAAATAATCAAATTCCAATTGTATACCGAGTGCATTTTGAATACAATAGCTATAGTTTGTCAACGTGCCCGAGTCTGGTTTTGCAATGACTACATATAATTCAGGAAGACAGTGAAATGTCATTATTCTGAGGAAGATCAGACTTCCGCATCCCTAAGTATCATTATTGTTTAAAATATTATTCAGATACAGTTTGCAGATTGTTTTGATTCATGCTATCTATTACTGCGAAGTCAAATTACTTGGAAATGACTAACCACGTTTTTGCATTGAAGGAAACGAAGTGTTGAGTCGTGATGAACAAAGTTCTCTCTCAGAACAGATAAATAACAAAGAGCCTACTCTGGTTGAAACTATCTTCACTGTATTGTCTTACTGCACTTTATCACCCAAATCTCTTGGCATTGCTTTTGAGACCTACATGGAGAAAGAGCAGTTGTGGATTTGTTTATACAATATGACAGGTATTTAATTTATCAATATTTTTTTTTTTTAATCTGATGTTAAACCGTATCAGTTTTCAGACAGGTACTGAATATTATTTTTCCCATAATAAATCAATTTAAAAGTAAGATTAAAGGAGTGTGGAAAAAAGAAAAGGAAGGACTCCTGTTGAGGGAGATGTAGTCTGGTGTTGACTCAGGTCAACAGGTAGATGGGCTCCTATTTTTCCATGGCGAGGCAGACCTACCCTCAGAATGAGAGCTACTAATAGGTAAAGAGGTGTTCAAACATAAAAGAGTCATGAGATTTAAAAGGATGATCTTCCAAAAGAGGGCTAAAATGTAGGAACACTCCAAAGAAAAGAAAGGAAGAACATGGAAGATTGTAAGAGAGGGAATGGAATAAGGCATATCACAAAATAGAAAACAGTGGCGGCAAAAGTGCTGAGAGAAAGTTCCTCAGGGAAAAATGGGATTGCAAAAAGTAGAAGTTTGAGGTGTAAGAGGAAAAAAGACACAGAAATATTGCACGGAAGCTTCCGGAATGGCCACGCAGCGGAGCATGAATCTTAGTCCAGCAAAAAGTATAAGCTAAGGACCTAACATGTTAAAAGACTTCTCTGATAGGTCCTGCAGCTCTCTGCCTAGCAACTGCTGCTCCATGGCAATGGAGAAGCTGCAGTTCTTTGCAGTGTTAAGAATGTGGAGAAGATTGGTACTTGCTGTAATGTCAATAACTGTATTTAGGTTGGTCTATTTTCAACATGCAATCTGTGATAACATCCTATGTCTCCGTTCATGACTATTATTTGTATGCATTTTTGTGTTCAAAAATATCTTTTTTTTTCCTTTGCTATTTTCTGGCGTAACAGTTCGAGTATCTAATGAATGCAGCTTCATTAATACTATCAAGACAAGGAAGTAGAAAAGAAAATATATCTATCTGTTTGCCTCGCTGATGTCTAACAAGTAATTAAGTCCACTCCATATATAAAGGAAGACATCAGTCAGATTAAATTAAATTTTTAGAAATACACTAATGGATAAATGAGGACGAAGGAAATAAATTAAATTCATTTTTTTGTAAACGCTGTATTAAGATGGTCCAAGATGCTGCATTGTTCTGCTTTATACTCTTCCTTTAATTGGTAACAGACCAATCGGTCTAAGTTATTACGAATCATAATGTTTTTATTTTTCTTTTCCTAAGACTTCTGGATCATTTATTTCTGAAACAGATTTGCACAAATGAATACACTTACTGAATATTTAATAATGCTTCCTTCTGAAGTTTCCAGTTGTGGAGAGTCGGAGCCAGAGGTTATCAGATGCTTGAAGTTGACTTTGATTAATTCAGTCAAGGGTATCGTGAAGCAGATAATTTCTTTGATGCATTCATGGGAGGCAACGGAAAACTATGGAACGTACCAGCACAAGCAAATTGTTCCTGAAAGTTTACTGAAAACGGTTCCGAAGGAATGGAATTACACTCCTCGGGAAATGAAGAGAAAAGAATCTGGAAAATGTGGGTGAAATTTATACTCTTTATAAATTTGTCCTAAAAGCAAATTACCCCCTTAATGAGTACATACCGAAATACAAGAGTTACATTTCATGAGCATTGCAGTTTAACAATGAACAAAACAATTTCCAAGCATCCTGTGGTTTTTTTTTTCCTAAAGTAATTTCCTTTTCTAAAGTTCTGAAGTTATCATCTTTTCAGCCAGAACTGTTTGAATTTAAATACACAGTGTTGTCTGAAACGGTGACAACTTATCCATCCTAAATTTACAACAGCAATTTATTTTTAAATAGCACCGAAACTGGTATGGAATTTGCTACTGATTGGTTGTTGAAACGATTACTGAAGAAAGAGAAATAATATTCGTAGTATGAGATATTTTGAAGGTGCTTGAACCTAAAGATGATTTCTGGCATATTCTTTCATAACTTATATTATCAAAAGCGTCCATCGTTTCAAAGAGGTGACTTTTGGAAATATTTCACCTTAAATTTATTGCCACTGAAATATTAATTGCTTGTTTTCAATACAGTAGTATCACTGTAGTATATTCTGGCATGAAATTTTGAATATGTGGATTGTGGCCAAGCCATGTCATCAGCACATTCTGTCTTTCCGTATAACTTTCCATGTAACTCTTCAGCATGTTGATACACATCATGCTCAAAGCAATCTCACTTTAGTCTAGAAGTTGCGTGCCTCTTTCAGGCTATAGCTAAGCCTGAATTAATATGCAAGGGGAGCTGCTCAGACTTAGTGACAACTGCAGTTGGCTAGAAGGCACCTACAACAAACCTGCCTTTTGTTTATTTATTTTTAAACAAGCTGAGAACACAGGTGCAATGAGTCAGGGGGTTTCCTTGGTTTGTTTGTCTTTTGATTTGGTGTTTTTATCGTATATTGTCTCCATATTGTGCATCATCTTTTGATAAACTTCTTTCATTTTAGCTATGTTTTGTTTTTTGAGAAGCATATTTTCTGTAGTTACTTCTATAGCTACTTTTAATATCTGGAGTGTTTAAAATTCAAGGCTGTATACATGGCTACGTGGAAGCTGGTAGACTGAAGTCTTGTAGGTTTGAACATAAAAAGGGATTGACAGAAAACTAAAGATTACAAATGTATGTAAATATACCGAGACGCTTAATGCAATGCTCCACTTGTGAAGTTGAAAAAATATTACACTATGGTTTTGAAGGCAACTTCTTTACCATTCAGAATACCTGGGTGTTGTCTTTTTCATTTATTTTGTAATAACTGTGCACAGCAGGACTAATTGTTAAGGGAGTCACAGTCTGAATTCTAAGTTTTCTAGGTTCTCTGTTTTTAATTCATATTATTGTTTAGATTTTGTGGGCTTTATGTGGAGGAAGCACAATGGAAGTCAAGCTCAGTGTTGAGTACTTAGGCTTTTTACCCATTTTCAGTACAAAAGAAAGTTACAAATTATCATACAACATTCAGAAGCATGCTGTGATAGAACTAGAATGTTAATGTTAATCATATCTTCTTTTCTTTCTTTTTTTTTTTTAAGGCTTCACAAGGCTTGCAGCTCAGGCAGTATCTATTGTAATCAGCAAGTTACCTACAGTGATTGCATGTTTGCCTCCCCCAATTAAGTACTTCTTTTTTCTGGCTGAGAGAAAAATGTCAAGAAACTTTGCTGAATTGAAGAAAGCTGGTCTGCTTGTCTGGAACTTGATTGTAATTATATGTCGGATATTTGAGGATGGAAATACTGCAGAACTTTTAACAGGTGCAACACTTGACAGATGGAGCAAAGAAAAACTCAGTTTAATTCGTGTCTGCTTAGAAAGTATTATGGGAAAACAGAAAAGTGGTCCTAAGCAGGTGACCCAGAAGGTTATACAAAGCATTGAACAGCAAAGACCAAACTGGATTGAAAGCCAGTTGCTGAAGGCAAGAAAACTGAGCACTGACTGGTAAGAAATTAGTATTCTTCTAATGTTGCTGTTTGTTCTTTGAAATACTGGATTATTGGCATGTTTATGGTTATTGTTCAATTAAAAAGGAAAACTAAACACACAAACAGCAATCTCACATGAAATGGACTAGTTCTTAATATTGATGGCTTTACAGCATGCTTTTTCAAATTAATTGCATAGTTGAAACTGTAAATCGTGGTTGTTTTATGGGAACAGCGTCTTCACAGTACTTTGAGATGTCCTATTTTCTGGATGATGCAAAAACGTTGACCATTTTAGTTGGTGTATCTTTCTGAACAGGTAGACTGATTAGAAGAAAACACCATCTATTAATTCATTTTGCTCTAGTGATTAAATTAAGAAGGACTGTGAAAAGCTTTCAATGTTCATCTGTGATTAAAAAGTAAGCATACTTCATTTTAAAACATAACAAACCCCGAGGGCAAGTAGGATCTATCAAAACAGGACGAGGAGAGTACCCTGCTGTGCCTTTCTGAGGAAATATCAACCTTGCCTGCAGATTTGACATTAAGGTCCAAGTGTTTGAAATCCTTGTAATGATTTTTCAAGGAGCTATGTACATGTCAATGTGTTCCTAGCCCGGTCTGTTTTAATGTTGAAGTTGTATACCATTCTATAAATATACTATTCGTCTTCTTTCCAGTAGAAAATTTATTGGAGTTACGTGACCTACTGAATTAAATTATTGACTACTGAAAGCGAGACTGATTTGTTGGCTTTTTTAATGAATATTCTTGAATGCTGGAGTTGTCGCTGTCCTGACAGTGACTGTCCGTATAAACAAAGCCTACAGAGAGTGTGGGTTGGAGTCACCGGTATCAGACAACCGAGATCGATGTGCCGCTTTAAGAGACAGTATCGTGCTTTAAGAGTAGTCAGTTAACATCAGTAGCACTGAGCAGGAGTAGTGTCACACAAATGCTCATTGACATTGACCTTCGTCAGCTTTACATTTCCATTTAATACTAATTTACAAGCTCTAATCCAGTGATTAAAAGATTGAAGCCAGATGCCAGTGGCTGAAAGAGTCGTAGAATAAAAAAACCACATAATGATAATGTGTAAATTGACACTTAACAGAATGGTTCCACAATACAACTTCTAATGGGACTGACAGAATAGGTATTTCTTAAAAAAACACACGTAAGGCAATGTTGTAAATAACATTTAAAAGCTAAAACTTTAATGTTTGTGCTTCTTCTGAAGCTGAGAATTTTAAATTCATATACTACTCTATTTTTTAACATATCACAGAAATGTTGTGTTATCCATCAGGTACCAAACTGGGGGAAATGAATGTGGGAAAATATTTTCTGTATGTGCACAGTGTCGACCAAAGTGAGAACTAGTTTCTGACTAGTGCTCCTAATTTTAAGCTTAAGAAACTGAAGAATGCATTACCTGCTAAGTGAGTACTTAGAGGATGTAGTTATCAACCTAAGCCCCCTGACTTCAGAGGGATTTCTGCAATAAAAGTCTCGATTAAATTTTGTTTTTCCATTTTATAGTTAAACATTATGAGTCAATTTTGGGGGGTGGGGAGAAAAAAATGTAGTTAAGAAATAGATGAGATATGCAATTTATAGGCAAATTGTTATTATAAATTCAAATTATAAACCTAATATATTGTCAAGGTTTAGGGTCAGGGCTATCTGCTAAATCTGAAGCTGAAATTCAAATACCAATTAAAATAAGTAGTGGTCACATAATTACTAAACTGCAAGCAGATCTGTCAAGAGGGGACTTGTGATGTTTACGTGATTTCTTTGAAATAGGAATGATTACATCTGAAAATCTAAGTTGATGTAAAATTATGTGCTGTATAACCTTTTTATAACTAAAGGATTTTGCAGGTATCTGTGTGCACATGCATTTGTACATATATTCATATTTATAAATGTTTACAGACTTTTAATAAGTGGAGTGTGTGGAAGAAAACAACAACCACAAATTGCAAAAATTTATTTGAGATTCACCCACACATTTGCAGAAAGATCTTTGAAGTGCATTGGATCTCCATGAGCCAAAGTCTTCTTTGATTTTGTGTTACGTTATTGTTAGGAGGACTGAAAGGTCTAAATAATATATAGATTCTTCCACTGTGTCGCACAAATTTAACGTAGTTTTTAGGAAAATAAAATGAAAAAAAAAAAAAAAGTCTTCGGCGAAAGGTTCAGAAGGGTTCAGTCGTACGCATCACCTGTCTTGTGTACTGCCTGAAAGCATTACTATTCATTAAAATAACCTTCACTTGGTGGTGGCACCAGAGCTGTAAACAGCCGCGTTAGATTCTGAAGAACACGCATCCCAAGAAGAGAAGAAAAGAAATGTCTGTCTTTGCCAAGTAATTTGTCGAGTTTGAAGATTATTGTTTTTCATCATGGTGACCCTGACTTGGCTGGCTGGGTGCATATACAGATTAAGATGAATGCAGTTATTCCTTGGCTGAGGTCTGCCTCTTTCAGGGCACATTCTTCCTAATGACATGATTGATAGGCAGTCCCAAATCTAGAGAGGAACTCATTAATCATCGCACTGACTGAATCCAATCATCTGCTTCACCTGCACAGTGACGGACAGGAAAGGATACAGTTTGGGCGCTGACACTGATACACTCCTTTTGTCAGAGGTCCTCAGCGTTCTCAATGTCAGTCGCTAAAAAGTTTGTCAAGAAATTCAGGCTTTATCTGTATGTGGCATCAAAAGATCAGCCTTACGTGTGCTTTTATTTTAGAGATCAATTTCTTTGAAGCTTTTCTGTAAAATACACCATAATAACAGAGTAACACTTAACTTCCATTCAACAGAGAACAAAATTATAGTTTGTATTTTGAAACTATTTGCTCTGTAGGACGTTCTGAAGCTGCATGTGGAAGCAATATCAGCTTTAATGTCCAGCAGCTGTGCAGCATTTAAGGGAGCCTGCAGGTCACACAGCAACTTCCAGCAGAACCAACTTTGTGATCACAGCTCACTTTTGACAGTAAACAACAACTTACTGCTGACTGTACCGAAGTATTTGGGGATGTTTTTGTTTTAATTCTAAAAATAATAATAATAAAATTAAAACACTGCTCTTTTTATTTCAGAACACTTATTTGGTATATTTTAAATTAATCCAGTCACGACTGCAGAAGGGATTATACATCCTCTTGGTCTTTCAAGTTCTCAACACATCTATGTCAAGTTGGCAATGTGTATCTGTGTCGCAGATCCAATATTTTGAGGAAAAGAATTAGTTTGAGGACTTTTTTTACTCAATACTTTACCAATGTACAATACAAAGCCATTACAAAGCTGCTCACTACGTTTGTGTGCAAAGAGAGTAGTCCAATAATGCTCTGAGTGTTGAATGCACATTTTGAAGTCACTTGGGCACGTAAATTTCAGATTAATTTATTTTTTTTGGTAGCAGTTTCAACACAAATAGAGGAAGGAACAGTACAGGGCAAAAAAATGCAACAAGTGACAAATAGGTACCTTCGAAATGGTTACCACCATACTAGTGGGAAGAAAAAGACTTCCATTTAAAACTTCTAACCTATACTTAGAGTAATGGCTACCTTTCTGACACGTTAATTATGCTTTAATATGTGCAGCGACAGCCAAAGAAGAATGTACAAAAGATCAAATGCAAATGCCATTTCTAGTAGCAAAGATACTTCTCTAGTGGAAAAGAAAATAAAAAAATATTTGCTCCTTCTGTGTCCTTAAGAAATATTTCATGGTTTCTTCTTTTGGATTGAAATAATTACAATTTGTGTAAGAAACAAATGTTGAGTAGTTATTATGTGTTTTGATAAAGGCTATGAGCTGTACGTACAGCAACGTTTGTTTTGTGCAAGCCACATCTTTAGAATTTTAATTTTAATTTTTTTTTTTTAACGTGTAGTTTTAGCTAAGTTTGTATTAATATTTCAAATTTTGGAAATTTAACTTAAGAATATTCTTATCCATTCTACATTCTAGTGCCTCAGTCACAGTAGAAGGTGCAACGTTCGAGGAAGGAGGTATTGCACTTGGATTCACTGAGCAGAAAATAAACATGATGGTCCTGGATATCTGCCACAAACCAGGTGGCAGCGAGTACCTGAGGCAAATTTATCACATCATCCGGCTCAATGAGGTAGGGAAACGGCCTTTTTACCGAGCAATTAGGTGTGTACTGGCCTGAGGCAGCGTCTGCTGGCAGCTAAGGGTTAGTCAAGGAGGTGATAATACTTCTTAAAGTCAATATGAAATCCTATATTGCATTGTAATAGAATCCATTCAGTTTAGGCTTTTCTGCATTTGTACAGAAAAGATTACTTTATGGGAAACAATGTGGATTTTATTTATGTACTGAAACAGTAACATGGCTCATAAACCTCCTTCAGATTCATATTGTAGACCATATATATGTTTAGAGTATCTAAAAGAAATAGTGGTCTCAAAAAATAATAATAAAAAACAAAATCATCAGTGGCTATTGAAAATCGGGCTGCTACAGGAAGTAAAATTAAACGTGGTAAATCAATTCTCCTGATTTAATAAACAAACAAACAAACCCTGTGGCTGTGCTGAGGAAGGAAACGCATCCACATGAAAACCTTACTTAACCTAGATAACTCTGCTCTCTTAAAGTGCTTTCGAAATTACAGTAAACAAATTCACACTTGTTTGCTGCAGATGGAATTTGGGCAATATGAAAGAATTATCTCATTATTTCTAAGGCTGTACTAAATTGCCCTGACTTACCAAAAGCATTCTGATTTTATACACTGGAATAAACACGGGTTTGCTTAAATTGTATGATAACACAGACCTACACAGCTTAATTAAGAAAGTTCTGTTTATTAGCTTTAATTACTAAATTACTATTCCATGAATGCATAAGCAGGTGCTGTTAAGATCACTGCAAGTGTACAGAAGTGTTTATAATAAAATGCAAAATAATGCAAATATAGGACCAGGACAACATTTTTCCTTTTTTTTCTGTTTCCTCTTTTTTTTTTTCCCTCTCTTTTTTTTTTTTTTTCTTTTTTTTTTTTGTGTCTTTTTTTTTTTTTTTTT
>JANHFX010005891.1:9761-19885 GCA_027560015.1 Chloroceryle amazona | reverse complement strand
TTTGGGGGAAGTGAACTGAATTCTGGGCTCTGCACTGCATGTGGAGTGCTGCACCTGAGAGAATGCCTTACAAATGTTGTGGTTGGTTCCCCCCCCCCCAGGAAACCTCCTGTTCTGCCTCTCCCTGTGTCCACGTCCTTCCCCTCCCTCCTCTGACTCCCCCCAAGAAAAGAGGGGTTGGGAGTTCTGTCTGGCTCTGCTTCCACATCGCTCCGTCTGGAAGCGGGTGAATTATTGCTGGATGAAACCAGCGTGTTTGGCTGCCTTGAAAAGCACTTCCAGAGCAGTTACAGACTACTTGCTCGGCACCGTTCATGTTGAAAGGTTTCACTGTCCAGGCTGCCTCCACGATAGCTGGAGCCAAGTGCGAATTCCACCAGCGCTACCAGCCCCAGAGATGGGTTTCCATGGTGAATGCATTTTGGTTCTGCACCTGAAAGCCCGGAGCTTTTGGGAAGTGTTTTTGCCCTGAGTGACACAGTTTGCCTGGCGCTCTGAGGAGGTCCTCTGGCTTGCCCTCGCTGGCTGCTCCCTTCTTGGGGAGAGCTGCTTGCCCAGCAGAGATATGCTGTAAAGGCCTCTGATGACAGGCTCACAAGCTTTGTTCTCACTGCTGTGGCCTCCAACCCCTCTGCCTCTGGGGTGTGGGTCTGTCCTGGGACCAAAGCATCCATCTGTGCCGCGCTCCTTCCAGGCGTGCCTCCCATTTGCTGTCGTAAACCCCAAGAAACCTGGTTTAGTTTGCCAAGGTGCAAGCTCAAACCCTCCTGACCTGACTTTGCTGCAAGCTGCACCTTCAGGTCAATGCTGAGTGTGGGTGCCCAGCACTCCCACTGCTCTCCCCAGTCCCAGCCAGAGCCTGGTGCTGCACCACAGCCCTGATTCCCTCCGAGCCTCAAGTGTATTGGCTGCCAGGCAAAAAAACCCCCAACAAACTCCTTTAAAAACTTTTTATCTGGGCTTCCTGTGCGTTCCCTCGCGTGCTTTTCTAATGCAAAGGAGGTTTTGAGTTTCCAGATTTGCCCTTCCTTGGGGTTGCATCTGCCCGGCTGCTCTGCAAGGACATCTCCCGTTCCCCCGGGAGCTGCGCTGCGCCCTTGTCCTCTGGAATGCTCTTTTCATTGATATTTTCTGAGAACAAAAATGCCTGCTTTGTATCCACTGCCCCTTTCTCTCCCCACGCAGAAGGGGAGGGAGAAAATGACTAAAATATTTTCTTGTAACAAAAGGCTGAGAATGAATCTAGATCAGCCATTCTGATTCATTTAAGGCAAAATCTCCAGGGTTTTCGGCAGAGAAATTAAAACACTGGAGCTTTCTCTTTTCTGCAGAAGAACAAACAGGAGCGGTTACCACTTCCTCTAGCTCATAAACAAAACCAGCCCGACGTCTCCAGGAGAAACCCTGCCAAGAGACTTTCCTTCCTAATTGTTTGATATTTTTTTCAGTTCTGATTAGTATTCGGGAGTGCCTGGCACACAATCGGGAAGCTTCAGGAACAGGCTGTAGATCTTGCTTCAAGCAGATCCTACCTTTTTTCCCCCCCCCCATCCCTTGCCCTACTTGTCTGTCCCATTTGCCCTCTTCTCTCCCTCCTTGTCCTTCATCTGCCATCCTTGGCTTCTTCCAGGGCTTGTGGTGGTGTCTTTTGGCCACCAAATTCTGGTGCTTGCTTTTCCTTTCGAAGCTTTGCTGCATTTGCAGGAGCTGCATCGAGGTTCTGAAGGCTTTTATTGACCTGCTCTTCAGTGGTTCCTTTGCTTTGCTTTCAGGCTTCTCTCTGCTCTTGGGAAGGGGATTTGGCTGGAGCAGCTGCAGGGGGATTCACCTTTCCCTGGAGCAAGGGACATGTTGGCATTTGGACCAAGCTTAGTAAATGCTATAAAAGAACAGAGGGTGCAGCTGCCCCTGGTGCCCCCAGTGCGGGGCTGGTGTCCGAGATGGAGTTTGCTCCCACCTGCACACAGTGAGATCTCCTCTACCTGTCCCAGCATCCTCTTAACTCTGTCACCAGTAAAAATCCTTTCTGTGGAAGGATGGAAACCTCCATCTGGCCTTAGAGGTCCCCAGTGGGGAGTTCTTTGCAGCCACTCTCTTTGTCCCCTGTCATGGGACGGTGACTCATTGCAGACGGTCCTGGGGGGAAGCAGGGAAAAGCAGTTTGGGTTTTTTTTTACCTCTGATATCCTTCCCCAGGCAGGCAGCCTGAGCTGTGCCTCCTGCCAGTGCTCCTGCCCAGGGAGACGAGCTGCTGCCCTCATCCTGCTTTTCCCAGGGACTTTATTGTGCAGGGAAGAGCTTTCCCACATCTCTGCTTTGCGGCTGGGTTTTAATGTGTAACATTGTGCCGAGTTCTGTTCTTGCATCATGTGCTGGAGATTAGGAAATCGGTAGCGATAATAAATATCGCTGAATGAGTGGGTGTGGGCAGGAGGGAGGGAGGCAGAAGAGAGATTTAAAGGGCAAGGGAAATTGCGTTCCCCGTGGGTAAGGACGAGTCGAAGCTTTTTGCCTCTTCTTTTGCAGGAGGCACCTGTGTGATAAAATCACACCTTTTGAGTATGAGGCTGGAAGTGCTCAGCTGGGATGTGCGTGGATGTGGTGAGCATCCCACCGCCCAAAACCTGCCCCCAGCCCTGCCAGGGTCAGAGCTGGAACCTCAAGGCTCAGGGTCCCCGTTAGCTGGGTGCCGTTGTTCGGTCCCTTCTGGGACAAGCACCGAAATCTCTTGTGTGGAAACCAGTTTGTGGAGTGTCTGGTGTGTGCTCCCTGCCTCTGGGAACCTCTGTGACTCAGCCTGAATTTCTTAATCGTAAAAACAACCGTCGTGTGTTGGGCTTTTCTCACGCTTTTCCCTGCCGTGGTTTCCAAGCGTTTTGTAAACTGCTGTTGGACTCGGGCTGGTGTAACCCCTCTGGGCAGGCAGGTGAAGCGGTGTTTGCTTCCATTTCAGTTGTCGAGGGGGGGAAAATGAGGCTCTGAGGGATGAAGTAACTTATCCAAAGTCATGTAGGGTAAATGGTGGCAAAGCACAGAGCCCCATGGGGACTGCACCTTTGGTCTCGGCGTGGCTTTGCAGATGGCTTTGCTCCTCTGTCTGCCCCTGGCCATCCATGGGACAGGAGCAGCAGTGACCGCCCTTGCACAAGACATGCAGGTCTCTCTGGGTGCAGCTTTCCTCCTCCCACGAAAGCTGGGGCAGGGGGGTCCCTTTTCCAACAAAAAGGGGCTGCCAAAGCTGTGTCCGAGGAGCAGCTCCTGGTGGAGTTCTGTGCTCAGCTTGCTACAAGGCTCTTAGCACTGCAGCACCGGAGCAGCTCGAGAGCGGCGGTAGCGAGAGTCCTCTGGGGCAGGAAGATATTATCCCCTTTTTACACAAGGGGAGGGTGGCTAAAGCAGTGCAAAAGGATTAGGGCTGGGATTTTCTAAAGCCTCCTAGTTAAGAAGACTGGGACTTGCAAGTCGCTTAAGTTACTCCAGAGCCCATGTGTAAAATGTCTGGCTGGAGCAGAATGAGCTTGGGTCTCTGATGGTCCCATCCATTGAAGCTCTTCAGCAGCAGACACAAAGCACCACAATGATTGTAAATCCCTTATTTTCAGAGAACAACGTTTTTCTCCTTGACTTTCACCCCATGAGGTTTCCATCTTTTTTCTTCTAATTTTCCTTCCTGATGTTTTCTCCATGACTGAGCTGGGATGGGGTGGGAGAGGCTCAGCAGGAGGAGGCGGTGCTGCGGGATGGGGCTGATAAGTAAATCTTTGAAAACAAAGTTCAGGCAAATATATGACAGAGTGGAGAGCAGGTTCCCCTCGCTGGTGATAGAGCTCATCTCAGAGCAACCTGTGCAGCGTGTGAAGGCTGAGGGAGCTGCTCTGATGCCCTTTGCATGTGGGGAGCTCAGAGTTGCACCCTCCCTCGCCGGAGCTGGGCAGTCACTTCTGTGTTGTAGCTGCTCCTGCTCAGTTCCTCTCACTGAAGGCCAGTTTCATGTATGTGCTGCTTTTCTACCCCCTGCATTTTTTTTTAATGTGAAATTGCAACTTTTTACTTTCAGGGCTGTTGTGCACTGTGCTTTTTACAGCTGCTTTGTGTTGACTGTCCCGTCGCATTAAAGCATCAGAGCTGTGTGTGCAACTTTATCATGAAGTAAACCTGAAACCAGTTTTGAGCATGGGCTATTTTTCCAGCTGGGATGTGGGAATACTCACCATGGAGCCAGGCACCCTCAGCATGGGCAGTGCTGTGTGGCCAGAGCTCCCCTTTGGTCCTGGGAAGTGCTTTGCCTTTGGGGCATTGTGGGTGGGAATGGTCCAGCTCCTCATTTCGGAGGTGGGAGGGTTTAGCCTTTTTCTTTTGTAGGCTCTTACTGGGACTAGGTGAGAGGAACCAGCTGTTGCTGGCAGCAGTGAAACAGGATAACTGGTGAACAGCTCCAGTTTATAGAGTCAAACCCAAAGCAGCCTGCAGATGGGAGGGTGAGAGGTGGGTGCTACCAGCTGAGCAGCCACATCGTGTGTTCCTGCTGGGGCATCTTCTGGTCCCACACTCAGGTGAAGTTGTCTAAGAGCTGTTTCACTTGGATGTTTTTTTAGCATCCCTTCCAGCACTTGGAAGAGGGATGTTGTGATGTCAGCACAGGTAGAGCGAGCTCTGTGCTGACCTCCTCTTCTTGGCCAGGACTTAGCTGGATGCTCATAAAACCTGCATTCTCCAACTCCTGAAAACTTGTTCCAAGAAGCTTTGGCTGGTTTTGGGAGGCATGAGCTTTTACAAGACAACAGGGAACAGTGTCTGGAGGGTGGTAGCTGGAGGGTGGCTTCCCAGCTTCCATGTGAAATCCTCACCGTGCTCCTTGGCTGCAGTCCTGCCTGTCAGCTTGCTCAGCCTTGTCCCTGCTGCTTCCCTGGTGCTCAGGATGAGGGAGATGGTTTGGGAATGCATTTGACAAGTGACCCCATATTCTCGAGGTGTGTTGAGGCTTGCTGAGCATCCTTGTTGGGCTGCTGGTGGAGAGAGGCTGTGCAGGTCTCCCTGCTGGGACAGAGCTGGGAGACCTCAGATGTGCTCTTCATAGACCAGTGATGCTGGGAAGCTCAAGGGCAGGAGCTTAGGCATCTGAAAAGGGATTTCACTAGGAAATCAAGCAGGACCCTGCTGTTGATTCCTCCCTTGCCTATGGTTGTCTCCAGCCCCAGGTGGGAGCTGCATGGCAAACATCTGACTGCTGGTTTTGGTGTTTGTTTTATTCTGGTGGTGGTGGTTTTTTTACCTCTGCTCTGACCTCAGAAGGGCACAGGGTGGTTGATCCCCCCTGGGCACTGGGAGAGGAAAGCCCCAGGGGGGCAGATGGGTTCGTGTGTGCTTTGGGGCTTCTTGCCCAAGTGCCTCTGCTTCTCTGCAGCCCTGTCGGGTTTCCCCGCTGCGGGGAGTCCTTGCTCATAAAGAGCAGCTCTAACAGAGGATTAATGGTTAATCGGTTGTTCATGGAGGGTTATAAACAACCTGTCGGGCTCTTTAACACCTTTCTCTGATGTGCTCATTGCCCTTCATAACACATTCCTGTCTGTCTGATGCAGCCTTGTAACCTCTATTAATCACTCGTTAGCTCCCGCTGTCGACGGTGGCTTGGATGGTGCTCAGCAGCCTGGGGACCTCACCTGCTGTGCCAGGCTTTCCCAGCTCCTCAGGGGACCCGGCGAGAGCTGGCGAAGGGCCTGACAGGGCACACGAAGAGCAGGGAGGCACCACAGCCCTTGTGCTCGGTGCTGTGCCCACCCTGTGCTCTGCTCTTCCCCAGGAGCTGGGGATGGAGGAGTTGCTGGGAGAGGTTTTAGAGTATCAACAAACACCTCAAAGGGCAAGTCCAGGGAAGGTCTTCTGGGTTAGCCCCGCTGAGATGAGGATCCAGCACTGGAGACTTCTGGATCCATCAAGCTGATGGATCATCCTGCCATCCAGGAGATGAGTCCTGGCCTGCTGCCTGGCAGAAGAGAAACATCCAGCTCTCCCGTGCTGGTTTTGGTGCTCTCTCCTGGAGCTTTGGACACGGTGTGCAACCTCCCTCCAGGCTGCCAGGGAGCTCGCTGGTTAAGCAAACACCGCTGGGATATTACCTGTCTGTTAACCTGTCAGCACTGGTTTGCAGCTCCGTTTAATCTCCGGTTGTGGAATTTCCCCTGCCGTTTCTGCCTCCCCCTCGCTGCCCCCTTCCCACGATCTGGGTAATTAAATATTGCTGGGCCCCGGCACTTAACGGCCCCGTTGTTTGCCGAGGGGAGATAACCGAATGTTTGCTCCCTGCAGACCAAGGACGTGGGCAGCTCATGCCCAGACAGGGTAAGTCACCAGGCCATGGGGTGACGCTTGCATGTGACATCTGGCTGCGGTGGCAGAGCCCTTCCCGTGGGGCACAGCCAGCACCTGCGGCCGGTGCTAGAAAGGGACGTGTCTGGAGCAACCTCTGCCCTTTGGATAAGCTTCTCCTACAGCCTCACTATTTAAATACCAAAGTTGCTGTCTCTTCACAAACTTTGGTCAAAGGAAAGGTCTGGCCATGAAAGGTTTTGTGGTTTAGGTTTTTTTATATATAAAAAGTGGGATATAGGTTTTTTTCCTTGCTTGTTCTAAGCTGCTGTTTGTAACTTCGTGTGCTAAAGCTTGAAGCTGTTGGTAGATCCTCACCCAAGTCTTAACAGGAGAGCAGCCCAAGTGCTGGTGTCCCCACTGTCCCCCTGCCTGCAGTGGACTGGGAGGGGAGGCAGCAGTTGGTACTGGGTGGAGGAAGCAGAGACCAAATGTTCATCATGGGTAAGGTCAGGGGGTTCTGGGCTCTGCTTCATGTCCTGTAGCTGTGTGCTGGGGTGGGAGCAGAAGAGCTGGAAGCTGCCATGTCTGGTGAACATCTGCTCTGCTGCAGAGGCTGGTGCCTCCCATCCGGGTCTCTGCTGGGTTTTGCCACCCGTGTGAAATGGCCCCAGTCAGTGCATCGTTTGGGCTCTCCCTCTTCTGCCTGCTCAGGAGCCATGTGCTGGAGACTTGGGTCAGGTCCTTCCTTTGTGAAATGGTGACGGGGCCCTTGCCACCCAGCGTGCCCCTGCCAGAGCTATCCCTAACCCCTTGGGATGGGGCAGGGGCAGAAGAGCCCATCTTGCCACCTTATGCCCAACAGCTGGATGCTGGGGAGGAAAAAACTTCCCAAGGACCCATCAACCTGAAAGCTCATCGTGGTTTTTTCACTGTCACCCTCATGTCTTTTCCTGGGTTTAAGCTGAACACGGTGCTTGGGGATCAGATTGAGCTGCCCCATCTGAAGCACACCCGGGGAGACCAATGGTGATGGACTACAGCTGTCACCCACCAGCTCTGGTTTATTGCTTGTTTGCTGTGCTGTGGGGTGATAAGCCTCTCCTGGTGGCACAGCTGCTTTGTTCATGCCTCGTCCCTTCCCTCTGCCTGGGGGTGGCTGCCTTGCAGCGCTGGTTCGGGTGCCCCTGGCTCTGGTTTAAACAGCTCTGGTGCTGGGGAGCTTTGTGCTTGGACAGCTTGAAGAGGTTTATAGACCTGCTACTACATAGAAGTGAACAGGAAAGTCAGGTTTTAAATCCCAGGAGTTGCTGATCCACGTGGTCTACCCTGGAGGTGGAGTTTCCCTTGTGGAAGGGGCTTTGGGATCTTCTGGGATGATGAACCATATGTCAGTATTGGATTTAATACTTATTTAAGGCTGTCTGTGAAAGCCAACTTTCTGAAGCCAGAAACAAAGTCCTCTAGTGGAAAGCTCAGAATGAAGAAAACTCTCAAATTCTGATTTCTGGATCCTCTTTAATTTTAGGGATTAGGAATCCAATTCCTGCATTTCTCCAAGGTTACCGTGAGCGCAGTTATAAATTAAAATTGCTGCAGAACCCAACGCTGCTGCCAGAGCTCTCCAAGTCTGGATGACGCTTGGCTGCAGATGTCCTTGCTTCACCTTTCCACAGTCGAGGGAAAAAACCGTTTACACTTGGCTAGAGAAAAGAGTGTAAACAGTAAAATACTGAGCTGGTGCCCTGTGAAACCCATCACGTAGCTGGGCCCCCCAGCCTGGCCCCGCTCCGCTCGCTCGGGCTGGGCTCTGAAGGGGCTCAGTCCAAGGAGCTGGGCTGGTCCTGGAGTTTTGGCTGTGCCAGGACTTTCTTCCAGCACAGACCTGGCTCTTGGCTGGTGCCTGACCTGGTCCCAGTGCTCAGGACAGATCCTGAGACATGGTGATGCTGGATCTGCTGTGGAGGGGTTTGCCCCAGGGCTGGTGCTGCCTGTGCTTGGCTGCTCCTCTGTGCAGGATGCTGCAGGTTGAAGAGCCAACCGAAGGCAGCACTGGATGGCTCCTATTTTCCTCTGCTGTTAGTGAGCCCACCCATCTCTCCCCAGCTCTCTATCTTTTTCAGTTAAAGCCTATTCTAGCCCATGTTGCCAAGGTCTGTCCTGTGGTGCCAGAGCTGTGTCTAGGGGTTTTTCCTTGATGCCTCTCAGGTTTTCTCTCTGGTTTCAAAAGATGATGTGAAGCAGGGACCCCATCCTGCCATAGCTCTTCTGCAGCTGCAAGGACTTTAGAGGTTAACCAGCCCTCCTGTGAGATGCAAAGCCCATAATTATGTGTATCGTGTTTTGAAGACCAGGTAGTGGAGTTTGCTCTTGCAGCTCTGCTCCTGGCAAAACCGAGTACGTGGGAGACAGCTCCCTGGGTGCTGGGGGATGAAAGCCCAGTTTGGGACACACAGGAGACGCTTGGGAGGAGGCCAGTGACTCCCCCAGCATCCCACCGCAGCAGGCAAGAGCTCCACCACCAGTTCTTCTGTTTTTCCCAATCCCCCCTGAGCCATTTGGTACCTGCAAAGGGTTCTGGCAACCTCCCCCAAGCTCCCCCTGCCCCTGCACTTGAAGTTGCTGACTGTATGGGCTCCCTTTTTGTCTTGTGTTACTAGTGAGCTGGCTCAAAGACTCTCCTTTGGGGAGGCTCAGTAGACACTACACAGAAATGAGGAGGAAATTAAACACGGTGGGTGTTGGGCCAGCACCCTGGAAGCTGCTCTGTGTTGGAAGACGCTGGGCTCTGCTCGGTGGCTCAGAAGTTGCTCAGTGGGGGGAGGAAAGAGTGCAGGGAGTGAAGGGTTTTCCTTTACCCCCCAAGACACAGCAGAATTCTTCCCAGAGGGGAGGTGAGATGCAGCCAGATCCTGATCCCCACTGGAGGTGGAAGCATCGCTCCCCCAGGCTCATCAGTGACCGTCCCACCTGGTACTGTCCGTGTACCCTGTGCTTTTCCGAGCCAGTTTGGAAATAGTTGGGCTTTTTCTCCTCAAAATGTGAGCTCTTGGTGTTGGGTGAGTGTGCTGCAATCTCACTTTAAGTAGCTTTATAGCTCTTTTCTTTGTAAAGTTGAGTTTGAAAGCACTGCCCTGAAGTTTCAAAAGCCAAAAAGCAAATAACAAAGAATGTAAACAAAATTTTTCTATATGTTGAAATCTCAGGACTTTTATTTTTCTTTTTTTTTAAACCTAGTTTATGAATTTCAGGGAGCCCTGAGCTTTGAGGAATGCTACAATTACCATGCACGGGTGCTGCTGATAGCGATGCTGGGGAAGGCTGCTATTGATGTTGGGTTATGCTGGAGATAATTAAGATTAGTTTAAAGAAGAGCTGCTTCTGCTGAAGCTGGCAGCACATTATCTACCCTTTCTTATGCCACAAGATTAAAGGAGTTTTTGGAAGGACTTTTGAAGGATATTTCTACGGCTGAGTGATGTCATCATGCCAAAGAGCCTGGCTTAGGCTGGGGCAGACCTTGAGCAGCATCATAGAATCGTCAGGGTTGGAAGGGACCTTAAAGATCATCTTGTTCCAACCCCCTGCCATGGGCAGGGACACCTCCCACTAGAGCAGGGTGCTCAGAGCCCCATCCAACCTGGCCTTAATTACTTGAAGGGATGGTGCATGCACCACTTCTCTGTTCCAGTGTCTCAGCCACTCACAATTTGTCTGTCCTCTTTCAGCTTAAAACCACTGCCCCTTGTCCTGTCCCCACAGGCCCTGCTCAAAAGTCCCTCCCCATCTTTCTGCCAGGCCCCTTGAAGCCCTGCAAG
>JANHFX010005890.1:0-17413 GCA_027560015.1 Chloroceryle amazona | reverse complement strand
GAGGGGGTTGGGTGCTTGGGTTTCGGACGTGTGCTCTTCTGTTTTAATGGTTCTGGAGTCCCCCCCCCCCCGTCCCCCCCCCCATCCTTGAGGTAAAATAAACTATGCTGTCCATGAATTTATTCTTGGAAAAAAAACAGAAACGTTATCCTCTGCCAACTAGAACTTTCTGTAAACATGTAATTATTCCCAAAGAATGTTCTTCCTGCTTTCTGTCTCCCCATTGTCTTCTGTGGTTCTTTATACTAGTATAAAATTATTTTTTCCCGTAATAAATTCCAGATTGAGTGTGTTTCATTGTCTAGGTGTCTTCTTGACTGCTTGCATTGCTCATTAGAGCTGGGGCTCTCTTTCACCATAATTTTATTGCATTTTAACTGCTTCAATGGATATGCTGTGGGCAGTAAGCACTGTGGAAGAAGGTAGGAGAATGTATCTGGACAACATTGCATTCCTGTACCTGGAATCAGTATAGCACGTATTTTTACATGCTTTTAAAAAAGTTGAGAAATGAGGCAGTTTGGTAAATGCATGCCAAACGAACCGAAGTTCTTGGCATTTTGTTTGCTTAGCGTAATTAAAATGAAGCCTTTTTCTACTTGAAATAGTAGAACTTTATAGTGTCTTGAAGTGGAAACTTAAGCTGTGGGGAAGCCTGTTGGGGAACTGACAATTTGGATGGGTTGCTTTGAGGAAGGAAAGACTACTCTTCCTCTTTTTTAATCTTCTATCTTCAGTAGCTGAACTGAGCAGCTCTAGAAGAGTATTTCTTTAAAGGATTTATGGACAGAATATGTTTGACAGGTGCCCTGACAATTGCTTCATATCTGGAAATTAACTCCTATTGGGCCTATCTGGAGGGGTATGCAAGAACAGAGCACACAAACAGTGCAGTATTTTGAGCCTGTAAGATTGCCTAAGCCCATGAGAACACAGTTCAGGGACAGGAATTAATGTGGTTTGGTGATGGAGAGGGAGATGAATCAATCTGTTCCTGTTCTTCCTTGTAAAAAATAACAAAATCAAGCAAATAAAACACTTTTAAGTGAAGCATATTGGAAAGACAGACATTTTAAAAAGTTACAGGAGATAAGGCAGTGATAGGAAAATCATTCTGTCATGGTAATACTTAATAAATAATCTACAGGATAAACAAAGCAACAACCATGTTAAACCTATTATTTCAAGAGGAAAAGTCATGTTAGATGGGTCTGTCTCTGCCACAAGCCCTTCAGAGGGGGCTTTAAGAAAAGCCTTTTGCTCACTAAAGACAGGGAACATGAGTAAGTTGGAATCAACAGTTAAAATCCTTTAAGATGTCTGAAGCTGATCTAAGCTTCAACTATTTCCTTTCTGATGTCTGAGTTCAGCCTTGTAAGGTCTGTAAGGTTTTTTTTACCTCCCCAGGGGTTTTCTGATTCAGATGATTTTTTTTT
The DNA here is from genome assembly GCA_027560015.1 of Chloroceryle amazona. NCBI lineage: Eukaryota > Metazoa > Chordata > Aves > Coraciiformes > Cerylidae > Chloroceryle > Chloroceryle amazona. The sequence continues at coordinate 15,977 of JANHFX010005890.1, read as the reverse complement.
TTTCCCCCTTATGTTGATCTGTAGAGGATGACATGCAGATTGATGAGAAGTGTGTGGAAACAGGTAACTGAATTCACTTGAGATTATTCCATTTGTTTCAAGGTAGTAGCTAGTTAAAGCCTCCTTTTGTTTCCCACATAAAGCCAGTCATTCTCCCAGGGAACTTAATGGTAGAAAATTCTATTGTTTTCATACCCTGGAAACCTCATCCTATATTAGTGTATTAAAATGAGCTGTTTGCAGTGCTGGCGTACAGTGCTTGTAGTGAAGTGTTGTGCTGAATAGAGGGACTACCCCAAAATATCTGCCTGAATGAGATCCAGTCTTTTTGATTCAGGGTTTGAACTGTGGCTGTGATGTTACCATAGTTTCTGCCACAGACAACTGTAGTCTTGGAGAACCCTCACAATTCATTGTCAAGAAACTTGTCTCAGGAGAATATGCTTTTAGGCACTAAGAAAGAATAGGTTCCTACATGTCAATAGTGAGTGTGAAGCCTCTTAGCTTGACTTGCTCCCTAAAGCAGCACAGTGGCTTGTTCTTCCTTCTCCTGAGGTAATTCAGAAAGCTTTCATGGAGGAATGAGATCCGCAGGACAGGGTGGAGAGAGACCAGACAGATAATTCACGTATGGTGAGCTGTATTTTGCCACCTCGGTGCGAAGTGGGGAAAGTATCTGTGAGACAGACTTGATAGGAGTTGGAAAACTGATTTCTGCTTCTGAAATTCTAAAGGAGGAAAATAATTAAATTTTGAATTTATTTTAATATCTTTGCTATCTGGATTACTAAACAAGATGAAGAAACATTTGAGTCTGGTAAGTTCCTCTGACCTAACTCCAAATTCCTTGCTCTTGTTCTGCAGCAAGAAGAGTGTCCAGAAACAAGCAGGTGACAAAAAACAGAATGCTCAAAAAAAGCCATTATGTAAAATCCCGTTGCCTTAGTAGTAAAGTTTTTGTCCTGTTATCCCACAAGTATGAGTGTTCCTTCTCATACATCAGTAACAGATCTGTTTATCAAATCCTAATCAGTTATACTTGTGCAAGCTGTGACAGCAGGGGCTGCACTGATGTCAGTGGGTAATTGGATTTCCTTAAGGTAATGGAGGCCATAGAGGCCGCTCCCCAGTGCCTGCAGGAGCTGATGTGGTAGAGAAGAGCTGTTCTGGATTCCTGATTGTGTGCATAGCTGGCATTCAAGAAACAAAAATGGTTTTATAAAATGAATGATTGATATATATAACATCAATCATTAAGTACTTTTTTAATAGCCTGGTTCTGAGGTTTATTGTTGTTGTGGGGTTTGGGTTGTTTGTTTTTTGAGGGTTTATTTTGTTTTGGTTTGTTTGGTTTTGGTTTTGTTTGTTTTTTTCTTTTAGGGAACAACTACCTACTTACAGTATAGTCAGAACTCTGCAAAACTTAAACCTTATAAAATAGAGCATTTTTCCACAAAATAAATCTACTAAACTTGTTGTTTGAGATATTTGGTAATCTTATGGAGAAAATGTCATTCCACCTTGCACTTGCTCTTCTCCTCAAGGTCCCTACTTGCCAGACAGATCTTCTACTCTTATCAAAGGTGGTTCCTTCTCTGCTACCTCTCAAGCAATGCCCAAAACTTTTAAGACAGAACCAGCAGGTCTACCAGGCAGTCCTCATTTTTGGTCTAGGAAGCTTCTGATAACCACACTTGGGGATTACTCTTGCAAATCTGTCACTACTTAGTGCTGAGTCAGCTCTCTGTTGCATCCAGACAGTCAGAGGTGCAAATACCTGATATCCTACGCTTAAAATTAACCAGTAGTTAAACATCTGAGTGATGTATTTTGCAAGGGCAGTACTGACATAGATACTGTAGCTGAGTCTGTCTGTCTTCGAGACCTGAGAATTCATGCTTTAAAAGGCCTGTTTCATATTTAAAGCCTGTAGTACCTGTTTCCTAAATGCATTGGATAATGCTGGTTGGATTTTATTTTTTTTAAATCTTAGTATTCAAAACTAATTTTTTTATGTCTATCTTTATCTGAATGTGCAGAGGAGCTTAAAGAAGGTAACACTAACTTCTTCTCCCTATCTTCTGTAAGCAGTAATCTATTAAAATTTATACATGTTTATTTGTATTACCAGGATTTACCACTTCTCTTAGGATAGCTGGTAGCTGAATTGCTTGTGCCATCTAGGATTCCACAGTGCACTCCACACCATAGAACAGAGGGTAGACAAAGTAGAAATGCTCAAAAAGATTTGAATTATGGTTCAAAAGACCTGAAGATAGAAATAATATGGGTGTATGTCAGCTGAGCTTTGCCCTGAACAAGCAGGTTTGGGCCAATATTTTTTTCAACTTTAGTGCATATAGAAATGTAGAAATAAAACTGTATTTAACAGGAACAACTAGTAAAGAGTGTATAGATGTAAAAGAAGAGTAACTGATGCATCTTATTTTGGTTTGATACTTAAATGCTTATGAGCTAACTGTCAGTTAAAGAACCTAGTGCTAAAAATCAATAAATTTTATGCTTTGCAAATGAAAATCATGCTCTTGCCTCAGCATAATTACTGCCTTTAAAGACACGCCTATGTCTTCTGAATCTTATTCTTGCTTTACAAGGCCTTAAATAAAGGAAATATGCAGCTTGGATAACATATACTTTCTACATATACTGTTTCTAAACTGTTAGAGCATTGACCTATAGGCAAATTGATATTTTTGAGCCTTATAGGAGAGATTTCATTTACAAGAAATATAGAGATTTAGAAGGTTCACCTGAATGGTTAAGCCTTCAGAAGGAACAGCACGAGAACGGGGACAAAAAGAATTGGAGGAAACAGATCAGTCTGGGATGTTGGAGCACAGGTGTCACTGACCCAAAGATGATTAAAAAGAAATAATAAAATCAAGTCTTCATTTTGCCTGAAGATCTGAGCAGATGCATGTTGCATTTTGCAAGCATGCTATTGGAAAAAAAACTAAGATATAAGTTTTTATGTCTAATTTTGAGCTACTGACTTCTTGGCTGTTGTGGTGCTATAAGTAAAGAATTCTTCTAAGCTAGGTTTCACCTGAAAATCTTAAATTAAATGGAACTCTTTAAATACTTAAAAGTATGTCAAAACATTGTCAGGCATCTAGTTATCTTAGAAATGAAACAAATAAAATGAGTTTCAAATCTAATTTAGAAAATACCACGAGTTTGTAAGTTTTAATTTTTCTCTTACAGAAATATTGATCCTTTGAATTGGTCATGGGAAATATTTAAATATTTCATGTTATGGAGTATTGTACTTTTTATTAGGCATGGTATTTCCATATGTTTACTGAAAGAGTTTTTCATTTGGAATCTGCAGTAATTGATAGCTATCTAGCTCTCAAGCTTTCACTGTTTTACTTCATGAGCATTTGTTCTTCATATTCTAGAGGAGGAAGAATTTGGTGAATTTGGTCAAGGAGTCTTTATTGGTATGCAGTGATAAAGATAAGTAAGATGTCTGGTGCTAGATGTAGATTAGGTGCTTGTTTGAACTTAAATAAAATGCTTTGTTCTTTATTTCACCTAAAAACTTACTTTCCAAATTTCAAGAAGTTGCTTTCCTCTTACTAATGCTTGTTCTATCCATTTAAATTGCTCTTCTTGTTAGGATTTGATGGAAACCTGGTCACCAATATTTTAACTTGATGTTAAGATTTGCCTTCGCAATTAATTTTGCTTAAGTGTCATATTGTCTGTCATCTATTCAGAATAATCATGAGGACTTTCTTTGGAAAAGTGAGGTTTTCAGAGTTGAATGGCAAGGTAGAGCAACAAACCCATCCCCATTGCTAAATCATAGTGATCTTCAAAATATTTTGATTCATTCTGGAAGCTGGAGCAAAAGTTCCAGATTTACTTTAGGAGAGTGAACCCAGCTACACTATCAAAAAACAGCTGACCAGCTCCCTAATGCTGCTTGATGTGGACAAACTTTTGGCTTGTTTTGGGGATCTTTGGGGGTTCTTAATTCTGGGGTGATTTTCAGGTAACTTGCAGTGAGATTTGACCTCTTTAGCTGTCTCTTAATGCTCAGAGGTTCTACCAAGTAGACATATCAACTGCAGCAATGAAATCCACTAATTTTCACCCTGCAAAAAGCTCAAAACCCCAGTATATTGTTGACTTAGAAAGAAACTGTCTAGACTAAAGAACTAGTTGCCTGCATCTTGGGTGTATTTTCTGGTACTGATGCCTTTGCCTTACAGCTGGTTTCCGCAGAAGTATGCGCCTCTGTCGCAGGAAATCCCGGACCAACCAGCAGTCATGTTATGCTCAGTGCCCGAGCAGCTGTTACAGCACTGCCGCAGCTCCATATGAAGAGGTGGTTAGGTACCAGCGGCACCCAACAGACCGGAACAGACTAATTATACTAGTGGGTAAGAGGTTAATTACTTTCTCATGGAAATTTCACAACCCTTAACAGAGGGAAGGAAACAGTCTGGCGAGGTCTGACCCACTGGGATTTCCTGCTCTTGATTGCAGTGGTTGCAGACTTTGCAGGTAGCTCTCAAAGTAACATTTCAAGAATGGTTGTCTGGAATTTGACCCCATTGTTGGTTTTAAAATTTAATCTATGCATTATCTTATTTGCTTGAGATAGAGAAAGTTTAAAAAATATTAAATAATTCCTTTGAAGAAGCTGTACAATTTTGAATGCTGGTTGATAATGTATTTTGTTAGGGAAATGGTCGTCTGATATTCAGTTGCAACTGATACAGGAAGTGATGAGAAAACATTTGTAACTTACTAGAAAACATCTTTACATGGAGGCATTTCTATAGCTAGTGTTAAACTTGGATATGGCAATGGTAAAAAGAATGTTTAAACTCCAGTTTAGAACAATTCTGGGCATCAGGGAACTTGAACAGATGCCATTAATAATGCTTGCTATAGGAAATATTGCATTAAGTTCCCTTTCCAACTTTTCAGGTCCCGCAGGAGTTGGTGTGAATGAGCTGAGGCGAAGGCTTATTGCAAGTAACCCACGAGAATTTCGAAGTGCCATACCTCGTATGTCATGTTCTTGTCTTCACTCACTACCTCCTTCAAATGTGATTAGGAAGTGTCAAACACCTCCCTCCTGCCCTTGTGTATTCATATACTCTTTGCTGTATGGCTTTTTTTCTCTTCTGTAAACCCAGTTATTTGCTTTTATAAGTTTTAGTTTAACTTCTCCTTATTCTGGCATATCAAACACAGGTATTTTCAAGTTACACCTCCTGAAGCCCTTAAAGCTTTATTTAGCAGTAGATTATCTGCATGACTTTGTTTAATCTTGATGTTTGCTTTTTCTAGTTTTAAAAAATAATAATGTTTCTTAGGGATATTGTAAGTTCATAGTGTTTAAGTGATCTTATGCAAGAATGGAGGCAAAAAAACTTGGTGCTTAATAGGGTTTGCAGCTTTCCTTGTCAGTTTTCTAGTCTCAGGCGAGACCTACACAGCTTAATTTCTGACATAAGTGAAATTGTTTCTATCTGTGTTTATTTTGTTCTTGTGATTTGGATAATCAAACAGGAAATGTATGAGTCTGAAGCTGGCTAAACATCTAAGGATTCTTTTGTGCTTAAGATCCCAGATATGGGGAAAGTGCAAGTGTGGGAAGGCTGGTGGGATGTTTCCAGATGGACTTTGATCACCTTTACCTGAGACGAGTAAAACCAGTTGTGCAATCAGTTCCAAAGCAGTTCCTGATTGGTTTGAGTCACAAGTATTTGGATTAAACCACTCTCCTTCCATTCCAAGAAATACAGATGTGCTTTGCTAATTTTCAAGGACTTGCCATGGGGCAACCAGTAGAGTTTTCCTCTGGATTAACAAATAGAAAAACCTCATTTTATTACTTAGGAAAATAGTGATTCATGAAAGTTGTCTCATTTTTCATCCATGAAATGACAAGAATTTGCTTGCGGTTGATGTGTGTGTGTGCGCCTATCTCCTTTCAGACACCACTCGTGTTCAGAAGAGTTATGAAATGAATGGTCGTGAATATCACTATGTATCAAAGGAAACTTTTGAAAACATGGTGTATAGCCACAGGTAAGTAGGAGAGACAAATTACATTTCTGTTACTTAAATATAATGTGATCCAAGAAAAGAGTGTTTTGCAGTTAGGTCCCAAGGCTGGGCTCCTCAACTTACACTATGTATGTTTGGTGTAAGTTTGGGTCAAACTACTTGAGCTCCTTGTTTCAAAAACTGTGTTTTGTCCAGTTGCAAATAAGTTCCTCTACTATTAATCTCAGAATCCTTCTAAAAGATAGTGGAATCTCCAGTCCTGAGCTCATTTGATGTGCTTGTAAGTTATGAGTTGACCTCTCCTGGAAACCCAACTCTTTCTAAAACTGATCGGTCAGACCTGTTCCTGATCTACAACTCCACTGCAGAATCTCTGCAGTGATGACATCGTTCAATAAGCAGCTGAACTGTAAGGGCAAAACTTTCAAAAGTGTCTGCTCCTTTCTATGCATTGATAATCTCCCCAAGATAGACCAGCTCAGCACCAGAAACTACACTACCTGAGTTGTGCCAATTGCTTTAAGATCCTTTGATTCATGAAGATATTTGTACTATATCACAAGCATTGTATCAACAGAATCACAACCTCTAAACACATAATATGAGCAAAAAAGATGCATGCTTTGGAGATGTCAGACTGTAAAGCTTCTGATTTTGTGCGTGTAGTGGGGAAGAGCAAAGATGAGGGTTGTTCGTCAGCTTTCACTATAGTTTATGATCATTTAGTCCTGACCACACTGGATTATATTTGAAGATCTTCCCCCCCCCCCAAATGGGACCTTTTTGACACTCAAGTGCTCTTTCATGTTGTCTTCCTCACTGCTGTTGCAGAATGCTGGAGTATGGGGAATACAAAGGGTACCTGTATGGTACCAGTATTGATGCAGTGCGGACAGTCCTCGATGAAGGGAAGATCTGTGTAATAGATTTAGAACCACAGGTGAGTTGTAAAGGGGCAGAGAATCTGGAGTTCCTGTCTTCTAAGGAAAAATAGTTCTCTGCATGTTCCTAAGCTATTGGAACAGTGTTACTTGTTTTGTCTCATGGTGCTGATAAAAAGAGTCTTGTGGAGGGATACTACAGTGACAAGCATGTACAGATCACTATAGTTTTTTTCTAGCTATGTTATCAGGTGGAACGGTACAGAAATGAATTTTCATACTTGCTTAAAGTAAGGATTATTCTTTCACATACAGACTGTTGCACAGGATTTCCTCCTCCCCCAAGCCCTTTAAATTGAGAGTTCTGTCCTTCTGTTAGCAATCTCTGAACACACTTTGGTAAAAGCAGCAACTTAAGCAAAAGAAGGGAACTATATGATGCATTTATTTCTCATAATTAACTTAACAGCTGGGAGTAAGCTGCTGGCACACATGACCAAACAGCTCTGCAAGAACCTCCAGCGGATGCTTGCTGTTTAGACCACCACTCATCTAGGGACCACAGTTTGTAAATATTTGCTATATGACACATGCCCTAGCAGATATTAGCAAGAGGTGCCTCAAATATCAGGGTGATCACCAGATATTTCTATGCTGAGCATTACAAAAAACCATTTAATGCAATCTTTGTATTCTTCCATACTTTCCTTAATTACTTTTATTACCTCTAACTCCTTCAGAACCACTTACTAGGCTAATCTTTTAATTTAGACACTATTCGCTTTTTTTTCCTTCTATCTTTGCATGGAATTTGCTGATGAAGAAAAGGCTAATAAAGGCCTGAGCTTGTAAAATTTTAAGAGACTTAAAGCTATGACCAGCAAAAAAACTCTAAATTACTTGCATATTTAGTACTCAGGAGCTTTTTTTGCGGCTACTGGGTTTCAGCATCTCTTCTGACTGTATGTAAAGAAAGACTCTGTAACTCAGGAACTTTTAGAGACTTTAATTACGCAGAGCCAGTGTGTCAGAGCCTTATGTTAGCTGTGGCTTGTGCTGTTTAAAATAAAAGTTAAGTTACATGACCCATGTGGTACTACTCAGATTCCAAAGTGCTACAAGGGACAGATTAGGCAACACTTCACTCTCCATTTTAGATTTTAAAATGTTCTTGGGTTTCTCCTTCTACACTGCTCCTAAACAAAAGGGAGAATGGGTGTGTGTGGGGGGGGTGTAATCTTGCTTCTTGAACAGATGTGCTGCTATCAGTTTTTTAGGGGGTGAGTTTGCTTATTAGCATCAGGGAATGTTAAACAACAGAGATTTCTGAAAGCATGATACTTTATTCTAGTGTGGAGCTAAAAATGTACTTTTTTTCCAAAGGTAGCTCCCCAGCAGTTAAAAACCATTGAACTTTAATGTTGTGGATTATAGAGATCTGCTAATGACAATGTCCAATCACTCCCTGGAGTTGAAAACATCTCCTAATAAGGTTACCAAGCAGAATTAAGTGATTGCTATGCTACAGTTGGTTAACAATGTCCCAGTATTATTAATGAAGTAGGCCTTTCTGAGAGAGATTTCTGCTAGATCTGGAGGTACAGCTTGTTGTGAACAATTGGCTTTTTATGGGAGTAAAACTGGGATGGATATACTTGAAAGACTTTAACTTCTTTTTACTCTTAATTTGCAGGGTATTCAAATAGCTCGGACCCATGAATTAAAGCCCTACATTATATTCATAAAACCATCCAGCATAAACTGCATGAGACAGACTCGTAAAAATGCCAGGATAATTACAGATTATTATGTAAACATGAAATTCAAGGTGAGACTTGGTAATAGAAGAGACTGCCGTTCTCAGTCAGGGATTCTGTGTATAGAACATAACCCATTCTGCTGTTAACTCTTTAAAAAAGAATATTGTGTCTTTAAGATGAAATCCAAGTTATTCTTGTCTTTCTGTTGGATTTATTGGGACTTTTCTCCCCCTCCAGATTTGCCTTAAAGAAGAAGGGTTGTAATTTGTACCTGGGGAATTTTGGAGGCATTTTTCTTGAAAATGTCTTTAAAGGAGGGGCTGTTTTGTATATTTTTGTTCTAATTAGCAGTCTTGTGCCAAGATTTGAGACAACATATGCATTTATTGTTTGTGCTGAAACACTTGGAATGTGCTTCATTCAGAGATTTAATCAAATATTTTTTCATGTAGTTATAAGAATGTATTGTTATTTCTCATATGCTTAATGACAGACAGTATTTATCAACTCTATACTAAGTTCTGTAGATAAAATACAAATCCTGCTTTTAAGAAATGCATATATTGTATTTAAAATGATTCTATAGTGCATTGTCACAACTGTTTCCATCCAAATCATAAGTTTAGCATCTTAAAATTTTAGAGACCTCAGTCCCTAACTGTATTTGGAAATGAATCATGATTGCTATGGCAGAAAAAAATGTGAACTGTGGGGAAAGAAACTAAAATGTGGCATGAGAACACAGGTGTTGGAGGGTTTGCCTTCCAGTCCCTAATATCCTCTCTTAGCACTCCTCAGTAGAACCACCTTTCTGGGGCAAATGGCACATACTGAGACACGGGGTATTTCCTTGGGAAGGATATGGCAGTCAGCTCTGTTTGAGAGACTCAGAACTGACTGTAGCAGGCGTGCTTTACTATAGCAAACTGTAAATGAAATAAAGAACATTGGGACTATCTATTCACCTCTTATTTACATGGTGCAAGGTGTTCTGCAGATTTCATGCGGGTAAGTTTCTCTACCAAACGCTAAAGCTTTATAGACTTACTTTGTGTCTCCTCAGGAAGAAGATTTACAGGAGATGGAAGATTCGGCTAAGAAAATAGAAGCTCAGTTTGGTCAGTTCTTTGATCATGTGATTGTGAATGACAATTTACAAGAAGCATCTGCACAGCTGCTGTCTGCAGTCCATCGTGCGCAGGATGAGCCCCAGTGGGTCCCTGCAATATGGATATGCTCAGACACTCAGCCCTAATTCTGAGCAGCAGGCAGCCTCAGAAAGATTACAGCTTATGGTTTACTTCAAGAATAATCCTTATGTCAGGCTGGCAAGAATTTATCTTTGTACGTGAGGGATTTGGGAGAGGATTAGGAGAGAAGCCACTACAGGAGATACAATCATACTTATGTTCTGTCTAGCTCTTCAGCTTTTTATGCTACAGTTGCAACCATTTTTGTATGAAATATTGTGACTGCTCAATTACAATAAAGAGAAATCTATTTTGTTGCATGTATCTGTGTAATTTACTCATACATAGTACAAAAAAGTCTTTTCCTTTCCTTTTATTATGGTCATTCTGGTACTGTGATACCTGTAACTTCTGGAAGCCATACTGACAAATGATAGTCATGTCAATATTCTGTCCAGAGCTCTTTTAGCATGCTGTCTGAGCAAAGGCTGTCATTTATGAAGGTATTGGTTTGCTGCTTATCCTTTTTACCTTTTAAGACAGGAGCAGGGTGATGGTATCACAATAAACATTACATTAGACACCACAGTTATCTTTATAATACATGTGCCATGTCATCTTTTGTTCCATCAACTCGAGCGAGTAAAAACTGACAGACAAACTGACAGAACATGGACTTACCAAAGAGGGAAGTAAAGTCACAAGGCTCTTTCTCTTGGTTTGCTCTATGGTAGCACAGTCTCCTCATCAAATGGTACAGTGCTTCTGGCAAATCCCTCACTCTTTTCACATCGTGTTGCGTTGGCCTCTCAGGAACACAGATGATTTGATTATTCTGTTGGCCTGCCTCACCTTGGAGGAAAACCAACAAAAGCTTTTTAAACAGTCTAGAAAGCCAAATATTGCAGCTACCTGCTTGTTCTAGTCAGGCCTGGTAATCCTTGTTTAGAGTGTAAACTGGAGAGACCAGAGTCCCAAGATGTCACTGGTGTGGGGTAAGTCCAGGTGGAGGGTAAGACTGAGCAGCTCTCTGCTGCTGGTCCATGACTAGCTCCCCACTTCTGCTGCCTAGTCCAGCATTCGTCCACTTTTTCTCCTCGCCTATTTTTCATGTGTTTGCTTATAGACAGATCCACTTTCACCTATTAGGCTAAAAAAAAGTGCTCTTAGTAAGAGTTGCATTTGCTTCATGTCCATTTGTGTTGGAACAAATTTTTACCACTTTTTTTTTTCCATTTACTGTGTCTAACTTCATTTTGTAAATTGTGTCTGTGCCTACAAGTGACAGGAAGCTAGAAACCTTGTTAAACCGTGCATTTGATTTTTGGTTGCAGCCCTGGGTGGAGAGGCCTGTGCGGCTTGAGCAGAGGTCAGACCCAGTGGGTCTCTGGCATTCCTTTTATATTAAATTGTTCCTAAATTGCTTCTTAAACGGCACTTATTTAACATGTAGTTAAATGCGGGTTGATTTTTTTCCTTTAAATGTTATATGTTCAGCAGGATTAGCCCAGAATTACTCGCATGCATACTTGCAGCAGAATTAATGTTACATAAATGACTGAAGGCTTTGGGAGAAGAGAGCAGATCATCGGGTACGTGTTTACTGCTCAGCCTTCCTTTCTACTTCTCCTCCTGGGGGTCTGGAAGGTGCTCTTGTGCGCCTCGGTGTGACTGTGCTTGAAACGGGTCTGTAAGACCACAGGTACTTGGAGAAACTATGTGGGTTCTTTCTCCTTGGAGTTATGAGCGCTGCGCGCCCCACGCGGCTGCTCCCTCTCTCCAGGCAGGACAGGGACGAGAGCTCCCACGTGGCCAAGGCACGTTGCCCTGCCGCACGGGACCCGCCGGCTTCTGCTTCTCGGGCAGGGGCTTCTGAGGGCGTTTTTCCCCTAACGCCGCTGTCGGGGACAGGCTCGGTGCCGTCGTCCTCTCTCCGGTCCCTGTATCGACCGGTGCCGCCGGACCGTGTCGCAGCAACGCCCTCAGCCTCGGCCTGCCATCCCCTCTCGCGGCGCCGGCAGGGGGCGCGAAGCGCGTAACGGCCGTTGGGGGCGGTGGCGGGGCCGCCATCTCGGGCTCGGCCTGAAGGAGCCGTGGCGGCGCCGCCATGTCGGGCTCGGCCTGAAGGAGGCGTTGGGGCCGCCCGTGCTCTGCTCTGGGCCCGCGCTGCTCGCCGCGTTTTCCTTGCTGCGCTCCGGTGAGCTGCCGCGGTATTTTCGTTAATGAAACAATTACAAACGTTAGTACCCATTTCTTCGTTTTACATACAGGAAGCAAACAACTGCTCTGAACTCCTTAGAAATCATTGTTATTTCGTCCTTTTCCAAATGCTAAGTTCAAAATAAATCTGTAATATACAAGCTCTGATATGGGGATTAGGGAAAAACATTTTTTCTTTATTTGCGGCAGTATTGTAATTAATTGCTTTGCTTTCTCACCACAGCCCGAGGGACGAGGACCGCCGCACCACTGCGCCAGGGCGGGCTCGCTCGCCGGAGAGGACGCGAAGCCAGGTGGGAGAGGCAGGCCGGGTCTGCCCGTGTCTGGGGCGGCCGCAGTCTGGGCCTGTCCCGCTCCCACAGCCGGGATGCGGGGCCGCCTCGGGCGGGAGGCTGGACGGCGGGGATGCAGCCCGGCGCGGCCGGCTGGGAGCACTGGCAGGAGCTTGGTCCGCCCTGAGTGCTGTTGCTGAAGAGCTGCGCTGGGGCTGCCGGCAGCAGCAATTGCTGCCGGGGAGACGGAGCTGAATCAGGACGCGGGAGCGGGGCGCTGTGGCAGCGCGGTTGACTTCCCCGTTCCCCGGTGGAGACGGTGGTGCCCGCCCTGCCGCTACCCGCGGAACGTGGAGTGTCGCCGGCCACAGGGTTGCACGTTTCTGCTCATCTGTTGCTGACAACGCAAGCGTTTCATTATTTCATCGCTGTATGTCTTTCTCAAAAAAAAAAAACCTAAACAAACGAAAAAAAGCCCCACAGTTCTGCAAAGCTTTAAATCTGTAAAGACTGGTTTCGTGTTCTGAGTTGTGTGTAACTGCCCGCTTGGTCCCGCCTCCGAGCTCTGCTGGTGGCAGCTTAGTTCACCACACGCGAGGAGTAAATGCATCTGCTCTGCATTCCTGAACGGACACCCAGGAGCTTGGTTGGGTAGTTTGTTTTTTGTCTCTGAGAAGAGTTCCCAGGCATTCTTCCTGTCCTGTGGCTTGACTCGTGCAAACACAGGGTTTCGCTTGGCACAGTCCCTTGGCTTCAGTGGTACTATGGCTGTGTTAGCATTCGGTAACTTTTCTGTCAGTAACTAAACGTTCCTGGAAACTTGTGCTCAAACTCTTCCCTTTCGATGGAGTTTGGAATGAGTTCCTTCTTACTTTAAGGAACTGGAAGTTCAAAGAGTAAAGCCAAGTATTTGTATGTCAGAGTTGGGGACTTTCATAGAGATGGGGCAGGTGAGTATTCACTGCTACCCACTTGCATATGATTTCCTTTGCAAGGAATAAACATAGAAATGCCCTTTTCATTTGTTTCATAGAAGGTGAAGTACTACAAAACAGACATACTGCTGCACAGACAGTGAATGCTGTATAAAAGGGTGTGGTTTCAGTGTTTAGAAATATAAGCTATCTTAAACATTTAATGATTCCTGTTAAAAGAACACAGGAAACAATAAAAGTAACTATCTCTGATATTTATCAGTAATTTTTCTCCTTTACAGATGATGTGTATGGTCTGACCAGTCCCAACCAGTTTGCTGGATGCTGCTCAGTATGTGCTGTTCTGTGCCTGTGTAAAGGGCACTTGCTGTCAGTCTCCAACATGGCCAAAATCCAAGTGAGAGATTTGAGGCCTAATCCTGCAAACCCTTCCTTGAGCAAGGTGTCTCATTTGTTTTGGGTCAATAGATTCAAGTGAAACTTGCTCGCTGGAACCTCTAACAGCATATAGAGTTATGGTTTTTTTCAGTGCAAGTAACATTTGATGCCATGGAACAAACTGCTGTTTTTTCAGATGGGAATAGTACTGGGTGCTAACCCAGAGGCAGAAAGGTTCATGTCCAGCTAATCCTGTAGAAGCTTATTCTTAGTTCAGAATTAGCTGAGACTCAGGGTGAGGGAGTACAGACCAGTTCACAGTGCCTCTTGCAGGGAACAGCTTCAAATGATATGGGAAAGAAACAAGTGGTAAGTTTGTGGCTCATGACTCTTACTAGTCTCTGGCTATTTAAAAGGCACACAAAGCAAAACACTGTGTTCTGACTGTATCTGCAAACAGATGTTTTCTGAGCATTTCACACTGACAGAAGCTGACTTTTGTCTCTCTCTTGTCTTTCAGTGCCCGCCTCGTGCCCTCCCTCCAGTGCCAAGGTAAAACCAGTTCATTCTGTGGAGTTGGTTGTGATTATGTACTGCAGTGTTTTAAAAAGCAATGAAATTACAAGAAATAAGTTAAATAAACATCTGAGTAGTCATAATAGCTGTAATAATAATTGCTTTTCTTGCTAATTTGTTGTCCCGGAACCCATTAGAAGGAATACAAAGCATTGTAAAGTTTTACAGAGGCTGAGAAATTTTACCATATTGCCTCAGTTTAAATACTTGGGAGAGAAACTGTCTAAAATGTTTCAGACAAATAGCTACTTGAGTATTAATACCATTTTTTTCAATCTCTTCCTTCCCTCTTTGTTTTGCTTCATGTTCTTTAGTTTACTCGAATCACAAATCCTTCAGAACAGGAATTTCTGAAATTAGACTAGATATTCTTGAATATATGTGTCTACTAGTTACACACAGTATATGGAAAAAGCTGGTCTTTTTTCAGTGTGGAAGGAAAAGCAATTACAGTTTTTATAGCGTGGTACTTCAGAATTCCTTAAAAGTGCCAAAAAGCAAATGTGATGTTCATGATTGATGACATATAGTGTCTTTAGCAATGTATGCACTCATATGTTTCATAACTTCATATCAGACAGTAAGACAAGTTTTAATTCGCCAGATGATTAAAGCTTTTAATCTGATCCACAGTTAGCCAGTCAAGAAACTGTGCACAGTCACGAACAAAGTGTTGAGTCTTGAAGATTGCTTCTTACCCTTAGCCCTGTTGTACACGGCTTCTCATACAGAATTAGGGGATAAGGACATGAATTTCAAAACCAGCAGTGTGAATTTCACTGTTGTGAATTGTAATTTATACAAAATTAACTTTCTTCTCATCTTCGTTCCTTTAAACACCGCTCTTCAACACTGTTTCTCCTTAAATGTGAAGTGGAAACCAGGGTGAGTTATTCTGGAGTTAAAGAGAATCATAAACATTGGTAATTCCTTCTGGTGTCACTTCATCCTCTCTTTAAAAATAGAGCCTTATGCATTTCCTAAATGCAGGTTGATTATTTAAACTGCATGGATACTTGCATTGCCATTGCTAGAACTGTCTGTTGTTTTCTTTGTTCTCTTTGCTATTTCCATAGTGAATCAAGGTAACCGAAATGTTGTCACTGTGCTCTAAACAAGTTTATTCTTCAGAGAATTATTTAGTTCTTCAGCTTTTCACTTAAATGCATGTGCGTATTTAGCCTCTGTTGCACCTGAGACATTTTTTTTTTATCCCGTTTTCCTGCCATCTTTTGTACTCCTCCTGCTTGTTGAGTCTTCACTTGTAAAAAGGAATCCTTTTTTTAACTAGCAGTAGAACAGCTCTTAAAAAAAGGAAGTGGAGGGTTCTCCACGCTGTTCATCTATACTTCTGTTTTGTGTTCTGCAGATGAAATTCCACTCAGTCGTCCCAAAAAAAGGAAACCCAAAGGAAAGACTCCATTAGGTAAAATTCTGCCAAGACTGAAAACTGTGTTTGTAATCCTGAGTGAGACCTGCTCTGTAGCCAAGCTCCTGACAGATAAGATGGTTTTCAGTCTCGTACTCTATTTTTAAGTAGTTTTCTTATCTAATTTATAATAATCTATTTTATATTGAATGTCTGCAATCTTTTTCCCCAAAGTGATGTCATTTTAGAACAAGTCTGCAACACTAACTGAAGTTACTTGTTACCTTGACTATGTTAAGTGCTTGAATTTTTGAACGAACTAAGATAAAAGTTGTAGTCGGG